>JBBDGP010002063.1:1190000-1473373 GCA_037952835.1 Lithobates septentrionalis | reverse complement strand
CCATGTGTTTGAGCTTTGGGGTGCACACCCTAATGCAATAAGCTGTGCACACCTATGGTCACAACCGAGTATAGAAGAGAAGAGAGGAGCCTCTAAGTGTAGCAATACGGTTACATTTAATGGAGGTACAACATTTAGCAACATATTGCTACACTTATGCCCCGTACACACGGTCGGACATTGATCAGACATTCGGACAACAAAATCCTAGGATTTTTTCCGACGGATGTTGGCTCAAACTTGTCTTGCATACACACGGTCACACAAAGTTGTCGGAAAATCCGATCGTTCTGAACGCGGTGACGTAAAACACGTACATCGGGACTATAAACGGGGCAGTAGCCAATAGCTTTCATCTCTTTATTTATTCTGAGCATGCGTGGCACTTTGTGCGTCGGATTTGTGTACACACGATCGGAATTTCCGACAACGGATTTTGTTGTCTGAAAATTTAATATCCTGCTCTCAAACTTTGTGGGTCGGAAAATCCGATGGAAAATGTGTGATGGAGCCCACACACGGTCGGAATTTCCGACAACAAGGTCCTATCTCACATTTTCTATCGGAAAATCCGACCGCGTGTACGGGGCATTAGAGGAGCCTCTCTTCTCTTTTATCCTCTGGAGCTACTGCTGGATTTTTCTTCTAATCCCCTTGTGGAGGCTTCCATTTGTGGATGGACATTTTATGGTGACACAATCTGGTCACATTGCTATAATCTTTTTATATGGACTATAAACTGAAGGACTTCTGAATAAATGGTTGTGGAACGAATCATCTGAGTTTCAATTATTTCTTATGGGGAAATTCACTTTGATATACAAGTGCTTTGGATTACAAACATGTTTCTGGAACAAATTATGCTCTCAATCCGAGGTTTTACTGTATATTATAAAAAATATAATATAAATAATAATATAAAATAAATGTATAACATAAAATAATACAAAATTTATGTAGCCAGTATCTGGACTACAGCAACATAGAGGAGGGGACAATGCCTTCTGTTGCTCTACCTTTTACCGTAATGATTTAAAAAATGTAATTTGCTTATTGATTAATGATTATTGATTTTGGGAGGAAGGAACCAGGGAATGCAAAATACAGGTAGAATATTCTTCAGATTTAGTATCAATTGTGGGCGGGGGGCGGAGTCATACTTTAAAATGACATGTGCTGTGAATTTCATGTCCCATTATACAGAAGGTATATTGAAGCTCGGTCATCCCGAGTAGATGAAATCCTATCCCCCCCTCCCCCCCGCTCTCCGGAGGGCTGACCACGCTGCGCACACATGAATATAATCCGGGGTGTCCCTGGCTACATCCATAAACACAGACAAAACAACCGACAATCCCTGCGCAGGATCACCGCAACCCCCCGCATTCCACCGCGCTCTCCTCCCTCATTCCCCCGCGCTCTCCTCCTTCCTCCCGGGGACATCGCACGCGACTCTCCTTGTAACAGTGATCAGCCAGCGCTGGAGAATGTACGGAGCCAGATCTCCCCGAACACTAATCCAGACACCTCTTCACAAACCTTAAAGTGTACCCATCATTGGATGTCATCTTTATGTTATGTACAATCATGTGCACATCAGGTACTCCTCCCTTACAATGCCCTTTCTCTCCAGAAGGATGGCGCCATCTTTGTTCACGCATCATTAAGGGTTACCATCTACTTCCTTGACTTGTAAATCCTGGCTGTGTTCACAAATGTCTGACACAGTTCAGCCCCTGCTGTAGACATTCATCATGTGTGACAATGTTACTGTCTGATCACTGTGGGGAGGGGAGACTGAGGAAATTCCACCTCCTGCTTCTACATGGTTTTAGTGTTTGCAGTCTGATCCATGTGAGATGAGAGACTGAGGAAATGCTTCCTCCTGCTTTTTCAAAGTTACAATGTACAGTCTGATCACTGGGGGAGGGGAGACTGAGGAAATGCTTCCTCCTCCTTCTACAAAGTTACAATGTACAGTCTGATCACTGGGGGAGGGGAGACTAAAGAAATGCTTCCTCCTCCTTCTACAAAGTTACAATGTACAGTCTGATCACTGGGGAGGAGAGACTGAGGAAATGCTTCCTCCTGTCTGAAGCAGACTAATGACATCATCTCAGCCTAGGCAGAGCTACTGAATGAGCGCATATAAGGGGAGAGATTTGTCCTGCATTGTAGGCATTTGGGAGGGTATACTGATCTGTACAATCTGTTGTCTGGAAAAAACGATTCCAAACGAAAACGCTCACGAACGTCGCTAAACGCGGCATGTAAAAGTGGCAAAAGGATGTTTTTAGAAGAGGTTTTTTTAAACATCCCGTATACATGAAGCATGAGATGGGAGCACACCATATATTTGTGATATGTCAGGAATTTACCCTCCCATTCTAATTTCCAAAACAGACTTGAAGCCGATTGTCGGCTGGAAGAAACCTCTTAGTACAGAAGGCTATTCATTTTTTTATCGAGAGAGAGAGAGAGAGAGAGGGGAGAGGGGAGAGAGAGAGAGAGAGAGGGGGGGGGAGAGAGAAGAGAGAGAGGGGGGAGAGAGAAGAGAGAGAGGGGGGAGAGAGAAGAGAGAGAGGGGGGAGAAAGAAGAGAGAGAGGGGGGAGAAAGAAGAGAGAGAGGGGGGAGAAAGAAGAGAGAGAGGGGGGAGAAAGAAGAGCGAGAGGGGGGAGAAAGAAGAGCGAGAGGGGGGAGAAAGAAGAGCGAGAGGGGGGAGAGAGAGAGGAGGGGGGAGAGAGAGAGGAGGGGGGGAGAGAGAGAGAGGAGGGGGAGAGAGAGAGGAGGGGGGAGAGAGAGAGGAGGGGAGAGAGAGAGAGGAGGGGGAGAGAGAGAGGAGGGGGGAGAGAGAGAGGAGGGGAGAGAGAGAGAGAGGAGGGGAGAGAGAGAGGAGGGGGGAGAGAGAGAGGAGGGGAGAGAGAGAGAGAGAGAGAGAGAGGGGAGAGAGAGAGAGAGGAGGGGAGAGAGAGAGAGAGAGAGAGGAGGGGGAGAGAGAGAGAGAGAGGGGGGGAGAGAGAGGAGGGGAGAGAGAGAGAGAGAGAGAGAGAGAGGAGAGAGAAGAGAGAGAGAGAGAGAGAGAGAGGAGGGAGAGAGAGAGAGAGGAGGGGAGAGAGAGAGAGAGAGAGGAGGAGAGAGAGAGAGAGGAGGGGAGAGAGAGAGAGGAGGGGAGAGAGAGAGGGGGGGGAGAGAGAGAGAGAGGGGGGGGAGAGAGAGGAGGGGAGGGAGAGAGAGAGAGAGAGAGAGAGGGGAGGGAGAGAGAGAGAGGGGGAGGGAGAGAGAGAGAGAGGGAGAGAGGGGGGAGAGAGGGAGAGAGGGGGGGAGAGAGGGGGAGAGAGGGGGAGAGAGAGGGAGAGAGGGGGAGAGAGAGGGGGAGAGAGAGAGGGAGAGAGAGAGGGAGAGAGAGAGGGAGAGAGAGGGGAGGAGAGAGAGAGAGGGAGGGAGAGAGAGAGGAGGAGAGAGAGAGAGAGAGAGAGAGAGAGAGAGGGGGAGAGAGGGGGGAGAGAGAGGGGGAGAGAGAGGGAGAGAGGGGGAGGGGGGAGAGAGAGAGAGGGGGAGAGAGAGAGGAGAGAGAGAGAGGGGGTGAGAGAGAGGGGGAGAGAGAGAGGGAGAAAGGGGGAGAGAGAAAGCGAGAGGGGGAGGAGAAGAGAGAGGGGGTGGGAAAGAGAGGGGAGAGAACAGGAGGAAGAGAGAGTGAGGAAGAGAGAGAGAGAGAAGGGAGAGTGGGGAAGAGAGAGAGTGAGAGAGAAGAGAGAGAGAGGGGGATAAAGACAGAGAAAGAGAGAGAGCAAGAGGGGGGAGAAAGAGAGAGAGGGGCAAGAGGGGGGGAGGGGGAGAGAAAGAGAGGGGGGAGAGAGGGAGAAAAAGAGGGGGGAGAAAAAGAGAGGGGGGAAAGAGAGAGAAAGGGGGAGAGAAAGAGAGGGGTGAAGAGAGAGAGATGAGAGAGAGAGGTGGAAGAGAGTGAGAGAGAAGAGAGAGGGGGGAGAGAGTGAGGGGGAGAGAGGACAGAGAAAGAGAGGAGAGAGAGAAAGAGAGAAGAGAGCAAGTGGGGGAGAGAGAGGGGAGGAGAGAAGAGAGAGGCGGGCAAGAGGGGGAGAGAGAGAGAGATACAAGAGAGAGGGGAGAGAAAGAGAGGGGTGAAGAGAGAGAGAGGAGAGAGAAAGACGGCAAGAGGGGAAGAGAGAGAGAGGGGGAGAGAAGGAGGGGGAGAGAGGGAGGGAGAGAAGAGAGGGTAGAGAGCAAGAGAAGGTAGCGAGAGTGAGGGAAGGGAGAGAGAGAGGGAGAGGGGGGGAAGAGAGGGAGTGAGAGAAAGAGAGTGGGTAAGATGGGGGAGTGAAGGGGGAGGAGGAGAGAGAGAAAGAGAGCAAGGGGGGGGGGAGTGAGGGAAGGGAGAGAGAGTGAGAGAGAAAGAGAGAGAGAAAAGAGAGAGGGAGGGGAGGGGAGAGTAAGGACAGAGAAAGAGAGAGCAGGAGGGGGAGAGAGAATAGAGAGAGAGGGCAAGAGGGAGACAGAGAGGGGGAGAGAAAGAGAGGGGTGAAGAGAGAGACAGAAGAGAGAGAGAGGGGGAGATAGAGGGGGAGAGTGAGAGGAGAAAGAGAGAAGAGAGAGAGCCTGAGGGGGAGAGAGAGGGGGGAGAGAGAAGAGAGAGAGAGGGCAAGAGGGGGAGAGAGAGAAAGAGAGGGGTTAAGAGAGAAAGAGGAGAGAGAAAGAGGGCAAGAGGGGGAGAGAGATGGAAGAGAGAGAGAGAGGGGGGAGAGGGAGAGAAGCACTAGAGTAGAGAGGAGTGAGAGAGTGGGGGAGAGGATAGAGAGGGGGTGAGAGAGAGAGGAGGGGGAGAGAAAGAACAACAACCATACAACAACCAAAAATTTTTGTGTACACTAAAATATACAAACATTGTGCAACCTAAAAGATTGCAACTACCACTATTTTGTTCTACAGGGCTTTTGCCTTCAGAAAACATTCAATGTTCTGGGGGCCTTTCTTGCCGAAAAATGCTGATCTTAAGTTGTGTGAATTTCTTTTAAATTGCTCCAGAGGAGATCTGTTACGCTTACAATTTTCACCGCATGAGATGCAATATAGCGTTGAGATGAAAGGAGAAAAAAGGCACTCCTTATGTTTGAGCTTTACATTTATGCTACTTTACATGAAAGTCACACTAATCTAATATAATTTTTATCAGCAATATTTGCCGGTTATAATTTGTGGTACAGTACATGTTTGGGATTGTGCAAATTACGTAAAAGCTGTGTTGGGGAAAAGCTTACAGGAAAATGCGTTTTTTACATTTTCATTATTATTATTATTATTATAATACAAGATTGATATAGTGCCAACAGTTTGCACAGCACTTTACAAAATGATATTTACTATTTATTCCCAATAAAAACCAAGGAAATAAAAACAAAAAATATGTATAGAAATTTGCATTCAAATGAAATCAGTAGACTTTGCCTATTATATTTAGCAGTAAATATTTGGAGGATGCGCAAATTACATGAATGCTGCATTGCTAAAAGTTACAGGAAGATGCATTTTTCTAATTTTGTTTTACTATTTATTCCCAATAAAAAAGAAAAAGAATATATATATATATATACAGTGGCTTACGAAAGTATTCGGCTCCCTTGAACTTTTCATCCTTTTGCCACATTTCAGGCTTCAAACATAAAGATATAAAATTTTAATTTTTTGTGAAGAATCACCAACAAGTGGGACACAATTGTGAAGTGGAACGAAATCTTTTGGATTTTTGAAACTTTTTTAACTAATAAAAAAATGAAAAGTGGGGCGTGCAAAATTATTCGGCCCCCTTGCGTTAATACTTTGTAGAGCCACCTTTTGCTGCGATTACAGCTGCAAGTCGCTTGGGGTATGTCTCTATTAGTTTTGCACATCGAGAGACTGAAATTCTTGCCCATTCTTCCTTGCAAAACAGCTGGAGCTCAGTGAGGTTGGATGGAGAGCGTTTGTGAACAGCAGTTTTCAGCTCTTTCCACAGATTCTCGATTGGATTCAGGTCTGGACTTTGACTTGGCCATTCTAACACCTGGATACGTTTATTTGTGAACCATTCCTTTGTAGATTTTGCTGTATGTTGGGGATCATTGTCTTGTTGGAAGATAAATCTCCGTCCCAGTTTCAGGTCTTTTGCAGACTCCAACAGGTTTTCATCCAGAATGGTCCTGTATTTGGCTGCATCCATCTTCCCCTCAATTTTAACCATCTTCCCTGTCCCTGCTGAAGAAAAGCAGGCCCAAACCATGATGCTGCCACCACCATGTTTCACGGTGGGGATGGTGTGTTGAGTGTGATGAGCTGTGTTGCTTTTACGCAAAACATATCGTTTTGCATTGTGGCCAAAAAGTTCGATTTTGGTTTCATCGGACCAGAGCACCTTCTTCCACATGTTTGGTGTGTCTCCCAGGTGGCTTGTGGCAAACTTTAGACGAGACTTTTTATGGATATCTTTGAGAAATGGCTTTCTTCTTGTCACTCTTCCATAAAGGGCAGATTTGTGCAGTGTACGACTGATTGTTGTCCTATGGACAGACTCTCCCACCTCAGCTGTAGTTCTCTGCAGTTCATCCAGAGTGATCATGGGCCTCTTGGCTGCATCTCTGATCAGTCTTCTCCTTGTCTGAGCTGAAAGTTTAGAGGGACAGCCAGGTCTCGGTAGATTTGCAGTGGTCTGATACTCCTTCCATTTCAAAATGATCGCTTGCACAGTGCTCCTTGGGATGTTTAAAGCTTGGGAAATCTTTTTGTATCGAAATCCGGCTTTAAACTTCTCCACAACAGTATTACGGACCTGCCTGGTGTGTTCCTTGGTCTTCATGATGCTCTCTGCGCTTTCAACAGAACCCTGAGACTATCACAGAGCAGGTGTATTTATACAGAGACTTGATTACACACAGGTGGATTCTATTTATCACCATCAGTCATTTAGGACAACATTGGATCATTCAGAGATCCTCGCTGAACTTCTGGAGTGAGTTTTCTGCACTGAAAGTAAAGGGGCCGAATAATTTTGCACGCACCACTTGTCAGTTTTTTAATTGCTAAAAAAGTTTAAAATATCCAATAGATTTCGTTCCACTTCACAATTGTGTCCCACTTGTTGGTGATTCTTCACAAAAAATTTAAATTTTATATCTTTATGTTTGAAGCCTGAAATGTGGCAAAAGGTTGAAAAGTTCAAGGGGGCCGAATACTTTTGCAAGGCACTGTAGATATATAGATAGATATAGATATATATATATATATATATATATATATATATATATATATATATATATATTTGCCTCCAAATTAAATCAGCAGACTTTACTTATATTTAGCAGTAAACATTTGGAGGGTGTGCAAATTACGTAAATGCTGCATTGCTAAAAATTACAGGAATTGTGCTTTTTACATTGTTATTATTATTATACAGAATTTATATAGTGCCAACAATTTGTGCAGCACTTTAAAATATAATATTTACTAATTTATAAAAAAAACAAAAAACAAGGAAATAAGAAAAATATATAGAAACTTGCATCCAAATAAAATTAGCAGACTGCTTATTATATTATCCAGTAAATATCTGGGGGGGGGGGGGGGGGTGCAAATTACATGAATGCTGCATTGTTAAAAGTTACAGGAAAATGCATTTTTCTATTTGTATTTGCTATTTATTCTAAAAAAAAAACAAAAAAAAAAGGAAATAAAAAAATATATATCCAAAGTTGCCTCCAAATGAAATCAGCAGACTTTGCTTATTATATTTAGCAGTAAATATTTGTGGGAATGCACAAAATTACGTGAATGGTGCATTGCTAAAAGTTACAGGAAAACGCATTTTTTCTAACTATTTACTATTTATTCCCAATAAAAAAAAACAACAAGAAAATAGAATTATATATATCAAAATTTACCTCCGAATTAAATCAGCAGACTTGGCTTATTATATTTAGCAGTAAATATTTGGAGGATGCGCAATATATGTGAATGGAGCTTTGCTAAAGTTTACAGCAAAATGCATTTTTCTCATTTTTTTTACTATTTATTCCCAATCCAATAAAAAAAAATAAAAATAAATAGAATTACATGTATTAAAATGTGCCTCCAAATTAAATTAGCAGACTTTGCTGATTATAATTTTGCGTTAAATAGTAGGAAGTGCGTAAATTCGTAAATACCGCATTTTGAACAATCACAGGAAAATAAAATTTTCTTTTTTTTTATTTTTATTTTTTTTATTTATTCCTATATTTTACTATTTATTCCCTGTAAAAGATACCATAGAAATACAAATATATGTATCCCAATTGGCTACCAAATGAAAGCTCTATCTATCCTGAAAAAAAACCCCAATGTATAATAAGATAGGGTAAGCTACCAAACCTAAAAGATATACATTAATATGAGGTGCGGAGATATTTTTGAAACGAAGAGAAAACCACTCTGGGACACAAGGAGATTTACGAAAAAAAAAAATCCAAGGGACTCAATTGGTTTCTTGGTACTGTATAGCTTGGGAGGATGTTGGAGACTTTGCCATTTTCCAGGAGGCCCCAGCGGTAAGAGACGAAGTCTCAGTCCAGCCCGTGTCAGGCACGCTTTTGGAAGCTGTGGAATTAAATCTCATGGCTTCCAAAATAAAGAACTATAGTAATAAATGCGTACAAATTGGACGGCAAGTGATAATGTTCCAGTGGAGCATGCACATAAGTGTGGTATAAATAATATTATTGTACAATAAAAATATACACCAAGCCTTCCGCTGCTTCCACCACACCAGCGTTGTTGTTGGACTATCCTGCTGCTTTTTGCCCCGAAGCGGATTCGTAACTTTGTCCCAGCGAAAATGACTTTTTCAGAATGTGTGTAATGAACACGTTATTATTACTACGGGTGTAAAATAACTCTTTTATGTGTTTTTAGAAAATCAATCATTTTGATGTCTTTTAGCACCAACGAAGCACCACAAATCAAGGATAAATACAGTAAAATTTATTGATCACAAGGAGAGGTCAGAAGATACGTTCCAACACATTTCGGGGATACAAATCTCCCTTCACCGAGGCTTATATGTTGGCAGTGACTGAAGATAACACTTGAGAATTGTGGGAAAGGAGGATTAAGTAATCACAGCATGGTCAGACAGGCAACCAATTGTATAGGGGGTCTCCCACGTAGCTCCCCTCATCCATCTGTCAAGATCCAGTTCACTAAAAGGAAAGTTCCCTGCATTATTTGGACATTGTTCGGGCTGTGAGAGTCTATCAGCCACAGCATAGTCGGATAGGCAACCATACAATGGTTTGTGTACAGGAAGTCCCTCATGTAGCTCCCCTCATCTATCCTCTATTGACTCCTTGGAATCTGAATCTGGCTCTCTTTATGCTTTAGAATCCATAATTTGAACTCATAAAAGTCATTCTTCTCTCTTCTCTCACCCACAAGGTTGTATTTCTAGTATCCATCACCTCTGCAAGTCAAGTGTCTGAGCTAGCAACCTTCTCTTGTAAAAGAACTCTTTTTGGTTTGCATGAGGACAAGGTGGTGTTGAGACCCGGAATTTCCTTCCTGCTAAAAGTAGCTTTTTTCCTTTCACCTCAACCAGGACATTCTTCTTCTGGCCCTCTGTCCAACTTCAGTTCACCAAAAGTAAATTTTTATCCATTTTTTTGTACATGGTTTGGGCTATGAGTCTATCTCCCGGTCACAGCGGGGTCAGACGTGCAACCAATCCTACAATGGTACAGGGGGTCTCCCAAGTAGCTCCCCCCTTCTACTCTCCTACCCCATATGATTCCTTGGGATCTCAATCTGGTTCTGTCTATGCTTCAGAAACCACCATTTGAACCCATAAGAGACATTTTTCTCTTTACTCTTACCCACAAGGTGGTATTTCTAGTAGTCATCACCTCTGCAAGTTGAGTGTCTGGGCTAGCAACCCTTTCTTGCATTGAACCCTTTTTGGTTTGCATGTCGAGACTCAAGACTTCCTTCCTGCTCATTTGTCTTTTACCACAACCAGGACATTGTTCTTCTGGCCCTCTGTCCAGCTCCAGTTCACCAAAAGGAAATTTCCCGCCATTATTTGGACTTGGTTTGAGCTGTGAGTCTCTCTCCCAGCCACAGCATGGTCAGACAAGCAACCAATCCTACAATGGTACAGGGAGTCTCCCATGTAGCTCCCCCTTCCACCCCTCATTAGCTCCTTGGTATTCAGAGCCGCCTACACAGGAAGGTACTAGAGCTTGGCCAGGTTGAAGAGGGAGATGCGAGGAAGCTTTGGTGGGTGGGGATTGGTTGATGTTGCGCACTAAGCATAGCGCACATCTAAACTCTGCACAGAACACTCTGGAACTCTTCAATCTGTACATAATGCACTTCTGAATCCTGTACTCTGTATGTGGCACACCCCTAAACCTTGCACTCTGTACATAGCGCACCTCTGAATCCTGTACAGGTGTAACGAGAACCTTCAGGGCACTGACCCAAAAAAACCTGATGGACCCCCCAACCCAAGCCTGGGGCCCTTTCCCTCCGAGCCTGGGGACCTTTAGACCCATAGCGGGACCCTTTCACATGTTCTGCAGTGGGCCCCCTTCCTGCCCTTACATTAGAACCCCCACTTACATCAGAGTTCCCAGAGCCCCTTTTACACCAGAGTTCCTCTTTATAGTACATCAGAATCCACAGCATTTGCCTTACAAAGACCCTGATGTAAAGGGGAACTCTGCAGACCCTGGTGTAAAGGGGAACTCTGCGGACCCTGATGTAAGGGGGGAATGTTGCAGACTCTGGTGTAAAGGGAAACTCTGATGTAAGAGGTTCTCTGGTCACCCCCCCATCAGAGTTTGCAGAGTTCCTTCTTACCGTATAGTCCACAAGGTTTCCCCTTGCACTGTAAGGGTGAACTCTGCTGACTCTGGTGTAAGGGGGAATTCTGGGAACTCTGACGTAAGGAGGGCTCTTACGTCAGAGTTCCCCTTTACACCAGAGTCTGCAGAGTGAAAAAACTAAAGTAAGGGTAGGTCACTGATTTAAGAGGGGAGTGAGGACACTGATATAAGGGGGGACCTTTATATCAGTGTCCCACCTTACCTTAGGGTCTCCACTTACATCAGTGACCCCCCACAGAGAGAGTGACTGCCTGGCTGCCCTATGGAGCTGTCATGCACTGACCTGTAATTGCCTGCATATTTTGGTCCTCCTCTGCCCCACACCCCCTTCTTTCAGATACTTTTAAAAGGAAAGATGCCGAGCACACACTTGTTCCGAGCTTCCTCTCCCCCTTCCCCCCTTGCACACCTTCTCTCTCCTTGCATACCTCATCAGTTTCAGCCCACTCCCCCTCCCACTCTGCCTCCAGCCCAGCCCAGCCAAGACCAAGCCGAGCTCAACTGATTACTGATCAGCTGGCTCGGAAACTGCAGGCATGCGCAAGTCCAGAGCTGAACTCTGAACTCTGCACATAGTGCACCCCTGAACTCTGTACATAGTGCACCCCTGAACTCTGCACTCTGTACATAGTGCACCCCTGAACTCTGCACTCTGTACATAGCGCACCACTGAACTCTGCACTCTGCACATAGCGCACCCCTGAACTCTGCACATAACACACTCCTGAACTCTGCATTCTGTGTGTAATGCACTTCTGAACTCTGAACTCTGTACATAGCGCACCCCTGAACTCTGCACATAACACACTCCTAAACTCTGCACTCTGTGTGTAATGCACTTCTGAACTCTGCACTCTGTATGTAATGCACTTCTGAACTCTGCACTCTACATAATGCACCCCTGAACTCTGCACTCTGTACATAGCGCACCCCTGAACTCTGCACTCTGTACATAGTGCACCCCTGAACGCTGCACTCTGTACATAACACACCCCTAAACTCTGCACTCTGCACATAACACACTCCTAAACTCTGCACTCTGTGTGTAATGCACTTCTGAACTCTGCACTCTGTATGTAATGCACTTCTGAACTCTGCACTCTACATAATGCACCCCTGAACTCTGCACTCTGTACATAGCGCACCCCTGAACTCTGCACTCTGTACATAGCGCATCCCTGAACTCTGCACTCTGTACATAACACACTCCTAAACTCTGCACTCTGTACATAGCGCATCCCCGAACTCTGCACTCTGTACATAACACACTCCTAAACTCTGCACTCTGTACATAGCGCACCCCAGAACTCTGCATTCTGTACAAAACACACTCATAAACTCTGCACTCTGTACACAAGGCACCTCTGAACCTTGTACTCTATACATAGCGCACCCCTGAACCCTGCACTTTGTACATAACACACTGCTGAACTCTACACATAGTTTACCCCTGAACCCTGCACTTTGTGCAGAGTTCAGGAGTGTGTTATGTACAAAGTGCAGGGTTCAGGGGTGCACTATGTGCAGAGTTCAGGAGTGTGTTATGTATATAGTGCACCCCTGAACCCTGCACTTTGTACACAGCACACTCTTGAACTCTGTACATAGCGTACCCTTGAACCCTGCACTCTATACATAGCGCACCCCAGATACAACCAGCCCTTTGAGAACAACAATGCTGCTGATGCAGCCCATGATGGAATTGAGTTTGATACCCCTGTTATAAAGCTATTCATGCTGCAGGACCACATGTCCACTTGTTCTGTGTAAATGCTGGAAAAATGTTACTAGGTTTTTTTCTGTCAAAGTCAGATGTTCTTTATTCATAAGAATAGCGGAATCTGGAAAATACCACAATATGGCCAATAGATGGCACTGGCGATCATAGTAAATAAGTATTTATTTCCTCATTAGCTCCATCTAGTGGTAATATTTTCCTGATTACTTATAATTGAACTTCTAAAAAGCCTAGTTACATTTAATTTGCACAGAATGAATGGACATGTAGTTTCGCTGGATGAATAGCTATGAAAAAAGAAAAAAAAAAAACACCCTTAAGTGATTGTATCAGATGTGTTTTGGTTTTATTTGACTTACATTTACATACACTTTAATACAAAGACCTGCATCACTTCCATCTCCAGTTCTGTTTAACTTTTTAAGACAAATTGCTTCCACCTGTTCGGGGCCGGTCCTCGCTGGCACCTCGCATCATTCTCATACCGCCAACGATATAAATCACTGCCTGTCCCTGCACGGGCCTGTGCGCGCTTGGATCGCTCTGATACCTTTGGCGTGTAGGGGAGGTAGGTGGGTTTATGGGAAAGGTTCGGACGGCTGGCCAAAATGTGTCTTACCGGAGTTAACTTGATACAATGGAAGAATTTAATTTCCTTTGAAAAACACCAAAACACGAACCGAATAGAATTTTCCCAGCATGGACTCATTCATCAGACGGCGTGGTTGGAAGGGTCAAGGACGGAAATTTTTCAGGTGCTGCTCAGGTGGGCTGGGAGTTAGAACATTCCTCCGAAAACGCAGTAGAGTCAGGGTAGGTGGTATTGTACATTAGAGGACATCTACTGACCTGACATGCTTATCCTCTGGCTTCAGTACTGTGCCAAAGCATAGAGATCTGAAGGTACTCTATACTACCAAAATTATTGGGACGCCTGCCTTTACACACACATGAACTTTAATGACATCCCAGTCTTAGTCTGTACGGTTCAATATTGAGTTGGCCCACCCTTTGCAGCTATAACAGCTTCACCTCTTCTGGAAAGACCGTCCACAAGGTTTAGGAGTGTGTCTATGGGAATGTTTGACCATTCTTCCAGAAGTGCATTTGTGACGTCAGGCGCTGATGTTGGATGAGAAGGCCTGGCTCGCAGTCTCCACTTTAATTCATCCCAAAGGTGTTCTATCGGCTTGAGGTCAGGACTCTGTGCAGGCCAGTCAAGTTCCTCCACCCCAAACCCGCTCATCCATGTCTTTGGGGACCAAATCTCTTTGCTACTTTTAAAAGCAAAAGATCAAAAAAAAAATTGTACTTCCGCACTAGACCGGAGGTGACGTTATAACATAGCTCTGGTCCTCCTAGAATCGATCATAGAGGTGGGAAGAGACAATCTGGTCTCTGTTCAACTCTATGGCCAGCCGTGCGACCTGTCAAATCGTTTCCCGGGCTCACCGGTAAGAATGGTAAGCCAGAGAAACACCGGTGAGCGGTGGAAGGGGGGGGGGTTGACCACTCCCGCTGCCTCTAAAAGCGATCCAGTGGCTAATTAGCCACTCGGATTGCTTTTATGAGAAAGAGAATCGCCGGCTGAACAAAAAAATACTGGGGTTATGGCTGATAACATTAGCCATAACCCTGGTAAACGACTTCAAAGCTGCAATGTATATATACCCCTTGTGTACCAAGATATGTTTATAAACGTCCTGTTATTCAAGGGGCTAAGTCAAGCTTACGGCTGCTACTAGGCTATATTTGTACAAGGTTGGATGTTTTTCATTTCTAACAATAGCATGAACCAGGAAAATACCATATTATGGCCACTAGATGGAGCTGGCGATCATAGTAAAAAAAAAAGTATTGTTTTCTATTATCATCGGCTCCATCTAGTGGCCTTAACAATTTCCCTATTTCACTCTATTCTTCTTAATGAAGAAAGAAAATGAATGAATAGCCCCTTACTGTTTGATTTTGCCGGCATTAGCAAAGAATGAATGTACCGGCAACTTCACAGGATGAATAGTTCTTACATTTTTTTTTTCATAAATACACCCCAAAGTGATGGTACCAGATAAGCTTCCTGGTATTCAAGGGGTTAAATCAAGCAGCCATGAGCTTGGTATGGATTTTTAGAACCAGTGATGGGCTTTCTGGTAAAAGGGATCACTTTTAAGCGGCTCTGAAGGAGCGCCCCCATCCCAACTCTCCACCACCCACCGCTGTGGAGGTTCCGGGGCTCTCCCAGGAACGTGGTAAACTGCTGCAACATTCGTTCCCGGATCACCCCCCTTGTGACTAATGAACCCGGAAATAATGATCTCCACTTTATTACAGTGCCTTGAAAAAGTATTCATATCCCTTGAAATTTTCCACATTTTGTCATGTTACAACCAAAAGGGAAAATGTATTTTATTGGGATTTGATGTGATAGACCAACACAAAGTGGCACATAATTGTGAAGTGGAAGGAAAATGATAAATGGTTTTCAACGTTTTTTACAAATAAATATGTGAAAAGTGTGGGGGGGCATTTGTATTCAGCTCCCTTTACTCTGATACCCCCTAACTAAAATCTAGTGGAACCAATTGCCTTCAGAAGTCACCTAATTAGTAAATAGAGTCCACCTGTGTGTAATTTAATCTCAGTATAAATACAGCTGTTCTGTAAAGCCCTCAGAGATTTGTTAGAGAACCTTAGTGAACAAACAGCATCATGAAGACCAAGGAACACACCAGATAGGTCAGGGATAAAGTTGTGGAGAAGTATAAAGCAGGGTTAGGTTATAAAAAAAATCCCAAGCTTTGAACATCTCACGGAGCTCTGTTCAATCCATCATCCGAAAATCGAAAGAGTATGGCCCAACTGCCAACCTACCAAGACATGGCTGTCCACCTAAACTGACCGGCTGGGCAAGAAGAGCATTCATTAGAGAAGCAGCCAAGAGGCCCATGGTAACTCTGGAGGAGCTGCAGAGATCCACAGCTCAGGTGGGAGAATCTATCCACAGCAGGGCCGTCTTTAATACTGACTGGACCCTGGGCAAACATTATCTTGGGCCCCCTCTTCCATGCAATTTCGATCTCCACAACTTTGAGACATACAATAAATATTAGCTAGACTCAAAATCAGTTTACTAAATCAGATCAGGCAGCGATTGCGATTGGTTGCCAGAGGTTACAGTGTATCTTTACCGCTCACTGACTGGCAGCTAGAGGTTACAAGCACACATTATGGCTCACTGATTATTTTCTAGAGACTACAGCAAATGACTTCTGCTAGTTGATTGGTTGCTAGAGATTACTGTACATCAATACTGCTCACTGATTGATCGCTAGAGGTTACTGGACATCTATACCACTCACTAATTGGTTGCTAGAGGTTACTGCACATTATTACTGCTCACTGATTGGTTCCTAGAGGTTACAGCACATCATCTCCTCACTGCCTGCACACCATGGACTTGGGAGGTGAGGGGGACCCATCAATAGACAGAAAACTCCTAGGGATCCTAAGACTCCTGGGATCAGTGGCAATGCAGGGGGGGGGGTGTGATCAGTGGCAATCACCAGACGAAAAAGATGATATCTGGATGATGCCTGCACCTGCATCCATCATTCAGATATCCCCACTAAAGTCCAGGATGTCATATGACATACCTTGGGCGGGAAGCGGTTAAAAAATATATAATGTTTGGGGGTTTTAAGTCATTTTCTAGCAAACAAAATTGCAGATTTTTACATGTAGGAGAGAAATGTCAGAATTGGCCCGGTGGGTAAGTGGACATCCTGCTATGGCACTTAATATTTAATGACCAAACACCATTATTAAAGTTATTCTGAGAAGTATAAGAGGAAGAGGTGGAAAGCTTTCCTTTCATTATATTTCCGCCCTCCATCTTCCCATGGAAGTCTTGTCGTGCCGGTCCTCCTCCTCCTCCATCCACCCGCACTGACGAGTCTCATATGTTTCTCATCTGTGGTGCATGTTGTTCATTTCACCGTGGCGGGCTTCTTGCAGCTGTGATGTCAGAGATAGATAAGGTGGTTGTGGGAAGTGGCGGTTGGCTGTTTGTGCCAAGGAATCTCTTTACTGTAAACGTACTCAGCGGTTTGATCACAGCCAAGGCTCCCGTGTGCCAGTCCTCCAGCCAAGCTCCGCTTATTCCAAACAACCCCCGGAGAACACTGAATTCTTCTATTAGAACTTGACGGAGAGCAGACAGAGCTCGGGAGAAGGTGCCGTCCTCGGGGTCAGGAAAAACACCGGCTGTGAAATGACGTAACGTCAACGTACGTGCAGTATTTGTTTTTTTTAAGAACTCCCAATAAGCCTTGCTTACCTAATAAGTCTCCAAATGACATTACCCCAATACAATTTTCAAATTACAGCCCCTCTGCACACGGTAGGGGTCTATTTATAAGATATTCGTTCAACGAATGTCTCAAGCATTCGCCCAACCATCATAAATTTCTTACCCAATTATATTTTACCTAATATGTTTGTTCTGCCCCACTTTTATTTAATTGTACTGAATTGTATCACTTTATTATAGTTTTGTAGTAGAAACATAGAAGAGTGGCAGCAGAACAAGTGGTTAATCAAGTTTGCCCTATATATATATATATATATATATATATATATATATATATATATATATATATATATATACAGCTCAGCATGAATGAGTACACCCCTTTTGAAGAGTAAGATTTTAATCAATATCTTAATGCACACAAGAACAACAAAAACTCCTCCATCTAGTATTTTGTATGACCTCCATGATCTGTAAGGACAGCACCGAGTCTTCTAGGCATGGAATGAAGAAGTTGGCGACATATTGCAACATCGATCTTTTTCCATTCTTCAAGAACGAGCTCTTTTAGAGCCTGAACGCTGGATGGAGAGTGATGCTCATCTCTTCAGAATTCCCCCATAGATGATCAATGATTGGGTTCAGATCAGGAGATATACTTGGCCACTGAATCCCTTTCACCCGGTTCTTCTTCAGAAATACACCAGTGGCCTTAGATGGGTGTTTTGGATCATTGTCAAGATGGAAAAGTGCACGACGACCAAGGGCACGGAGTGATGGTGGCATCTTCTCTTTCAATATAGAACAGTACCTTCTGTGAATTCATGATACCATCAATGAAATGCAGCTCCCCGCCACCAGCAACACTTATACAGTCCCACAGGACACTTCCACCACCATGTATCACTGTAGACACCATGCATTTTTCTTTGTACTCCTCACCTTTGTGACGACATACAGTTTTGAATCCATCAGGTCCAAAAACAATCATCTTGGTCTCATCATTCCAGAGTACAGAGTCCTAGAGGTCTTCTTCTTTTTCAGCATGGGCCCTGGCAAATTCTAGGTGGGATTTTTTGTGCATGGGGTTTAGGAGAGGCTTCCTCCGTTGGCGACACCCATCCATGCCATTCCTTTGCCGTCTACGCCGTATTGTGTCACGGGAAACAATCACCCCAGTTTGGCCTTCTACTTCTTTAGCTAACTGCAGTGACCTTACATGGTGATTTTCCTCAACCCTTCTCATCAGAAGAGGACCTGTCAAGGTGGTAACTTCCATGGACGGCCTGGACTTCTCTGAGATGGTTGCAGTTCCATCTTTTGTTACATTTTTTTTTTTTTATCATTTTTGCTCCAGTATTCTGACTGATAAGTAAAGCTTTGCTGATCTTCTTGTAGCCTTCACCTTTCTTGTGTAAAGAAATGATTTTCCTTCTCAGGCCTTGTGACATTTCTCTTCCATGTGGTGCCATTGCTGACAGCAATTGTTGTGATTGGCCACAACTAATCACATGGTACCCATGGGCTGTGATTGGCCCAGTCTGTACCATGTGATCACTGTGGCCAATCACAGCTAGCAACCCAATTGTACACAATGGATGGCATGAAAGGAAGCCATCCATTGTTTACAATTGTTATGTTATCTGCTGTGATTGGTCACAGCGGTCACATGGTACCGGCAGTAGGCCGTAACACTGATCAGTCATCGGCTGTGTCGGTAACAGATTGCTCAGCAGCGCAGCTCCGTGCGATCCAGGAGGATGTCATAGGACGTCCAACCAGATCACCGAAAGTCCCGCCCAGCTGTCATTTTGCAATAGGCTGGGGGAAATGGTTAAAGGCTTAGTTTATTTGAAATGTCTTTGCTTTGTTTTTGTTACTCTCCGTTGTTCTGAATCATATTATGCTGATTAGAAAAAAAAAGCCCCATGTAAAATTTATTTACTCTGTCCCCTGTCCATTCATCTTCAGTACAGCTGAGGCTACAGAGAAAGGGACTGGAGAATCTCTGTCATCAGTCCCTTTCCCTGTCTCAAAAGGGAGATGTCAGGGGTCTGTTAAGACCCCCGATATCTCACCAAAGCCCCCCCCCCAACAGTTGTAATAAATAAATATTGAAAAGGTTACATTGTAAAAATAATAAAAAATAAAATAAAAAACACACTGACACCGTCCACTCCCTCACCCCTAAAAAAAAATCAAAAAAAAAAATCAAAAAATGTTTTTAACCACTTCAGTACCGGCGTATTGTCATATGACGTCCACAGATGGGATCTCCCATCCTGGGTGGGCGTCATATGACGTCCTGGGATTCCCGGCCGCCTAGGGGGCGCGCGCCCGCCGCGTTGCTCGGGACCCGGTGCGTGTGCCCGACGGCCGTGATGTCCGCCGGGCACCCGCGATTGCCCGTTAACCGGGCCGGCATGTGGATCTGTGTGTGTAAACACACAGATCCACAGCCTGTCAGCTCTGAGGAGAGTGATCTGTGTTCCCAGAACAGAGGAACACTGATCGGTCTCCTCCCCTTGAGCGTCCCCTCCCCCTTCAGTTAGTAATCACTCCCTAGGAAACATATTAACCCCTCCCCGCTCCCTAGTGGTTAACCCCTTCACTGCCTGTCACATTTACACAGTAATCAATGCAATTTTATAGCATTGATCGCTGTATAAATGTGAATGGTCCCAAAAATGTGTCAAAAGTGTCCGATGTGTCCGCCATAATGTCGCAGTCACGAAAAAAAATCGTGATCGCCGCTAAAAAAATAAATAATTTTTTTTTTAAAAAAATGCCATAAATCTATCCCCTATTTTGTAGACGCTATAACTTTTGCGCAAACCAATCAATATACGCTTATTGCAATTTTTTTTTACCAAAAATATGTAGAAGAATACATATCGGCCTAAACTGAGGAAAAAATTAGTTTTTTAAAAAAAAAATTGGGATATTTATTATAGCAAAAAGTAAAAAATATTGTGTTTTTTTCAAAATTGTCGCTCTTCTTTTGTTTATAGCGCAAAAAATAAAAACCGCAGAGGCGATCAAATACCACCAAAAGAAAGCTCTAATTGTGGTGAAAAAAGGACGTCAATTTTTTTTGGGTACAACGTCGCACGACCGCGCAATTGACGTTTAAAGTGCGACAGCGCTGAAAACTAAAAATTGGCCTGGAAGGAAGAGGGTGAAATTGCCCTGTATTGAACAGTTAAAATAATAAAAAAAAAAAAAATTGTAAAAAATAAAATTGTAAAAAATAAAATAAAAAAATAGAAATAAAAACGACTGACACAGTCCACACATCATCAGTGCTGCATATTAGTGCCACTGTCACATGATAAAAAGTACTTGAACTCAGTCCTAAAAAAAGTGGTATCAGGACAACCCTACTTGTGCCAGTAATAGTCAGTGACAGGTACTCTTTATGGAGGGATCTGGAGTCTAAAAGCCCTCAAACCCCTCCTCTGCACTTAAAAGTATGCAAAATGCCAAAATCGTCATTTTGGAATACTAGGGAATGTTTTAAATTGGCGCCATTGGCACCCGAGTAAACCGGAAGTGATTTCATGACATTGTTTCCGGGTTACTAGATCAAAGCCGATTCCGACTTCATTCGGGTCTTTGGCCTGACAGCCGCGAAAAGGTGGCAGGAGGGGGACGTCCCCTCCCACTCCTTAGGATAACAGCCGAACGGCTTTTAGCCGCATTGGTTGTTATCACTAGAAAGCCAACCGCTGGCTCTGAAAAACGGCACCGGGGTGATGCCTGCAGCTCCAGTACAACCCCTTCAAGCTGAGAATGCATATTTGTGTACGGACGGCGTGCAGGGGTTAATATCTGTAAACTAGATATTGTGGCTCTCGTACTGAAAAGTTTGGAGACCCCTGGTCTAGATGATGCTGGATGTCCTCCAGACAGGAATGAGGCGGAGCTCTAGCTGACTTGCTGCAGCTTCTAAATTCATATGGTGAGAAGCTCACAGTGTGCAGTGAAAACGCATTTCAGGAGAGGAGCCGGTACAACTGTGGAAGACTGAAGTGAGGCCTGGAGATCTCATTTAAACTTCTTGCAGTAAAACAAAAAAAAAAACATATCACCCATTATTTGTTTTGTCACTGAATGCCGGCATCCCTATAGAAATGTTCCTCAGACTCTGAGGACGAGGGTTCTCCCTCGAAACGCGTCAGCTGGTCTTCACGGACGCCTTCTGGTCTCCTTGCATCTCTGAAGCGTTTCAGTAGTCCTAGAGGCGACTTGTTCACATTATGTTTTGAAATGCGTTTGTGAGTATCTTGTGTATCATTTTTTATTCTTTAACCACTTGCTGACCGCTGCGCGCCGATATACCTCAGCAAAATGGCAGCGGTGGGCAAATGGGCCTACCTATACGTCCCCTTTAATTGTCGCCCGCCGCATACAGCGTGACCGTCCCCGCGGCACCCGCAGTTTTGATGTCTGCCGGACTCGTGTCACGGAGCCGCTGAACGGGGAGATGCCTATGTAAACAAGGCATTTTCCCATTCTGCCTTGTGATATTATTATTATTCAGGATTTATATAGCGCCAACAGTTTACGCAGCGCTTTACAATATAAAAGGGAGACAATACAGTTATAATACAATACAATACAATACAATAGGATTAAGAGGGCCCTGCTCAGAAGAGCTTACAATCTAATAGGGTGGGGCAGGTGATATGACAGAGATTACTGCTCCCTGTCATCGGGAGCTGTGATCGCTGTCATGTCAGTGGTAGCCCCCCCCCCCCCCCACAGTTAGAATCACTCCCTAGGACACACTTAACCCCTTGATCGCCCCCTAGTGTTAACCCCTTCCCTGCCAGTGACATTTATACAGTAATCAGTGCATTTTAATAGCACTGATCACTGTATAAATGCCAATGGTCCCAAAATGGTGTCAAAAGTGTCCGATGTGTCCGCCATAATGTCGCAGTCCCGATAAAAATCGCAGATCACCGCCATTACTAAAAAAAAAAAAAAATTCATAATAAAAATGCCATAAAACTATCTCCTATTTTGTAGACGCTATAAATTTTGCGCAAACCAATCAATGTACGCTTATTGGGATTTTTTTTACCAAAAATATGTAGAAGAATACATATCGGTCTAAACTGAAGAAAAAATTTGTTTTTTATATATTTTTGGGAGATATTTATTATAGCAAAAAGTAAAAAATATTTTTTTTCAAAATTATCGCTCTTTTTTTGTTTATAGCGCAAAAAATAAAAACCGCAGAGGCGATCAAATACCACCAAAAGAAAGCTCTATTTGTGGGGAAAAAAAGGACGTCAATTTTGTTTGGGTACAGCATCGCACAACCGCGCAATTGTCAGTTAAAGCGACGCAGTCGCAAAAAACGCTCTGGTCAGGAAGGGGGTAAAATCTTCCGGGGATGAAGCGGTTAATAAATGTGTATAGTGGAATTGCACTAGGTCGGAGATCCCTTCTCTTGTTTTTGTTATGTTCCTCAGGCCAACAGGTCTGCCCCCTTTATCGGCTGTGCAGAAAAGAAGAATCTAGCAATGGAAACTGGATTATATGATTTATAAGTTGCAAATTGTATACAATGAATCAAATAAAACAATATATACAAACACTACATATATATATGGGCACCTATTAACAAAAAGGTATAAATAAATAAAAATACGCTCTCACTGAATTGTATGTATAACAGGAATGACAGGTCCTCCGACACCGGCAACAATGACACAGAAATATCCTGGAGATATACTAATCATTGGGATTGGCTTTCTGTTTGCTGTATTATTGTGTTACATTTTATAATACTGACAGCCGGCTTCCATATTCATTTAATACAAAGTAACATTTCTGAATGACTCCAGGCAAAAGAAAAGAAATAAATAATTAAAAAATAAAAAATTGAAACCGCTTGCCGACTGCCCAACGTACATGTGTTGCGGGTCGGCGGTTCCTGTGCGCAGCCTCATGTACGGGTACCTCATTCTGCAGCTCCGAAGTTGGGCGCGCACGCACGCCGTCGGTGATCCGCTCCCGCTGTGATTGGACACAGCGGGAGCCAATCGGCGGGTCTGGCATCTGACCCGATGTCCGCTGGGACCCGCTAATCATTCCCAAGAAAGGCAGAACGGCAGCTATGTAAACAAGGCAGATCGCTGTGACAAGGGAAGACAGAGATCCTGTGTTTCTGCTAAGCAGGAACACGGATTTCTGTCTTCCCCCCAGTTAAAGCACCTTCCCCCACACAGTTAGTAAGAACTCCCTAGGCACACACTTAACCCTTTGATCGCCCCCTGATGTTAAGCCCTTCCCAGACAGTGCCCGTGCAAATTTTTTAGCACTGATCACTGTATTAGTGTCGCTGGTCCCGAAAAAAAGTGTCAAAAGTATCACCTAATTTCTGATTTGTCCACCGCAATGTTGCAGTCCCGCTAGAAGTCGCAGATCCCCGCCATTACTATTAAAAAAAAAAAATAAAAAATCATTAAAATATCCTATAGTTTGGAGACGCTATAACTTGTGCGCAAACCAATCAATATACACTTATTGGGATTTTTTTTTTTTTTTAACAAAAATATGTAGCAGAATACATTTTGGCCTAAATTTATGAAGAAATTTGATTTTTTATATTTTTTTATTGGATATGTTTTATAGCAGAAAGTAAAAAATATTGTTTTTTTTTTTTCAAAATTGTAGGTCTATTTTTGTTTATAGCACAAGCAATAAAAACCGCAGAGGTGACCAAATACCACCAAAAGAAAGTTCTATTTGTGGGGAAAAAAGGACGTCAATTTATTTGGGTACAGCGTCGCACGGCCATGCAATTGTCAGTTAAAAAAACGCAGCGCTGTATTGCAAAAAAAAAAATAAAATGGCCTGGTCATGAAAGGGGTAAATCTTCTAGAGCTGAAGTGGTTAAAGATAAATTCCAGGTATGGATATAATTTTACATACAGTATCTCACAAAAGTCAGTACACCCCTCACATTTGTGTAAATATTTTCTTCTATCTTTTCATGTGACAACACTGAAGAAATGACACTTTGCTACAATGTAAAGTAGTGAGTGTACAGCTTGTATAACAGTGTAAATTTGCTGTCCCCTCAAAATAACTCAACACACAGCCATTAATGTCTAAACCGCTGGCAAGAAAAGTGAGTACACCCTTAAGTAGAAATTGTCCACACCGGGTGCCACTCCTGTCAGCTAAGAACAGGAAACTGAGGCTACAATTGGCGCAGGATCACCAAAATTGGACAATAGAAGATTGGATAAACGTTGCCTGGTCTGATGAGTCTGGATTTCAGCTGCGACATTCAGATGGTGGGGTCAGAATTTGGCGCATGGATCCATCCTGCCTTCTATCACCGGTTCAGGCTGGTGGTGGGGGTGTAATGGTGGGGGGGGGGGGGGGATATTTTCTTGGCACACTTTGGGCCCCTTAGTACCCATTGATCATGGTTTAAGCACCACGGCCTACCTGAGTATTGTTGCTGACCACATCCATCCCTTTATGACTACAGTGTCCCCATCTTCTGATGGCTCCTTCCAGCAGGATAATGCACCATGTCACAAAGCTCCAATCATCTCACCACTGGACAATGAGGTCCCTGTACTCCAATGGCCTCCACACTCACCAGATCTCATCCAATAGAGCACCTTTGGGATGTGGTGGAAAATTCCCATCATGGATGTGCAGCCGACAAATCTGCAGCCATTGCGTGATGTTATCATGTTACTATGGCGCAAAATCTCTGAGGAACGTTTCCAACACCTTGTTGTATCTATGCCACCAAGAATGAAGGCAAAAGGGGATCCAACCCGCTACTGTACCTTATAAAATGACCGGTGAGTATATATAGTTACATTGGACAAAGCTGGAACAATGTAACTATGTATATAATATCCAGACCTGGAACTCTTCTATAACTTTTATCAAATGGATATTATTTCTATTGGGTTTCACCTCTAGACTTTCATAGTTCAGTTATTCCTTTTGTCCCTCCTCTGCACCGGGCTGTTATCTTTCCTAAACCGCAGATATTGTACACCGAACACGTGCACTTTATTTCTTTTAACGATTTTATATATTGCGAGTATTTTTCTTGCTTCTGGGTTTGTAAGCTCTGATGAAAGAGGCCTTTCAGAACACCCCCAAACACCTTGCTTTGCTTTGTGGGCATGCTAAAAAATGTTCTTGGACTTTGAAGGATGTATTTGGTGCTCCTTGTTCTTTACACTGGATGAAGTTGTAGGAAACGCCACCCAGTGACTTCCTGAGCTTCACAACTTACTACACCCTACCATGTGAGCTCTACAGACTCCCCTAAAGGATAACGGAACACTTATGGGGACCCCGGGGCTCCTAGTCTACATCAGATACAGTGAGGGAAAAAAAAAGTATTTGATCTCCTGCTGATTTTGTACGTTTGCCCCACCGACAAAGAAATGATCGGTCTATAATTTTAATGGTCGGTTTATTTTAACAGCGAGAGGCAGAATAACAACAAAAATATCCAGAAAAACACATTTCAAAAAAGTTATAAATTGATTTGCATGTTAATGAGTGAAATAAGTATTTGATCCCCTAGCAAGATTTCTGGCTCCCAGGTGTCTTCTATACAGGTAACAAGCTGAGATTAGGAGCACTCTCTCTTAAAGGGAGTGCTCCTAATCTCAGCTTGTTACCTGTATAAAAGACACCTGTCCACAGAAGCAATCAATCAGATTCCAATCTCTCCACCATGGTCAAGACCAAAGAGCTGTCCAAGGATGTCGGGGAGAAGATTGTAGACCTACACAAGGCTGGAATGGGCTACAAGACTATCGCCAAGCAGCTTGGTGAGAGGGGGACAACAGTTGGTGCGATTATTCGCAAATGGAAGAAACACAAATTGACTGTCAATCTTCCTCAGTCTGGGGCTCCATGCAAGATCTCACTTCGTGGAGTTTCAATAATGAGAACGGTGAGGAATCAGCCCAGAACTACACGGGAGAATCTTGTCAGTGATCTCAAGGCAGCTGGGACCATAGTCACGAAGAAAACAATTGGTAACACACTACGCCGTGAAGGACTGAAATCCTGCAGCACCCGCAAGGTCCCCCTGCTCAAGAAAGTAGATGTACAGGCATGTCTGAAGTTTGCTAATGAAGATCTGAATGATTCAGAAGAGAACTGGGTGAAAGTGTTGTGGCCGGATGAGACCAAGACCGAGCTCATTGGCATCAACTCAACTCGCCGTGTTTGGAGGAGGAGGAATGCTGCCTATTTCCCAAAGAACACCATCCCCACCATCAAACATGGAGGTGGAAACATTATGCTTTGGGAGTGTTTTCTGCTAAGGGGACAGGACAACTTCACCGCATCAAAGGGACGATGGACGGGGCCATATACCATCAAATCTTGGGTGAGAACCTCCTTCCCTCAGCCAGGGCATTCAAAATGGGTGGTGGATGGGTATTCCAGCATGACAATGACCCAAAACACATGGCCAAGGCAACAAAGGAGTGTCTCAAGAAGAAGCACATTAAGGTCCTGGAGTGGACTAGCCAGTCTCCAGACCTTAATCCCATAGAAAATATGTGGAGGGAGCTGAAGGTTCAAGTTACCAAACGTCAGCCTCAAAACCTTAATGACTTGGAGAGGATCTGCAAAAAGGAGTGGGACGAAATCCCTCCTGAGATGTGTGCAAACCTGGTGGCCAACTACAAGAAACGTCTGACCTCTGTGATTGCCACATAAAAAGAGGAAAGGAGGGCGCACCGACCTTGTGCATTACCAATGGTAAATTTTATTAAAAAACCATAACAGCAATAATCATACTCACAAACGAGCGTATAAAAGAGGCTTATCAGTAGATGAGACTACGTCTCTAAATGCCTGCAACCCGGACTGGATACTGGAGGGGTCAGATGGCATCACAAACGGCTAACGCGTTTCAAGGGCGTACCCTCTTCCTCAGAGCCAAAACGGTGAATGATTGTGATTGCCAACAAGAGTTTTGCCACCAAGTACTAAGTCATGTTTTGAGGAGGGGTCAAAATAGTTATTACACTCACTAAAATGCAAATACATTGGTCACTTTTTTGAAATGTGTTTTTCTAGATATTTTTGTTGTTATGCTGTCTCTCACTTGTAAAATAAACCGACCATTAAAATGATAGACGGATCGTTTCTTTGTCAGTTGGCAAATGTCCAAAATCAGCCGGGGATCAAATACTTTTTTTTCCCCTCACGGTATGCACATGATAATCAAACAGCAATAAAGAGGCTTAAAGTGAAAATTTAAAACTTAAAATTATACACATCCACTACTTAACCGCTTTCCACCCCGGACACTTCTGACATTTCTTTCCTACATGTAAAAATCATCATTTGTTTTTTGCTAGAAAATTACTCAGAACCCCCAAACATTGTATATATTTTTTTCTTTTTAGCAGAGAACCTAGAGAATAAAATGATGGTCGGTGCTATTTGTTTTGTCACACGGTAATTGGGCAGCAATTTTTCTGGGAAAAAATCCATTTTAACTGCTTGCTGACTGTATCACTTATCAAAAAAACAAAATAAGTGTAGCGCTAAGAAAAGGGGTCAAATATAGAGTCTATGGACTGTTCAAAATGCATGTATCAAAAGGAAAGACATCCTTGGGGAAAAGATGAAGAGTCCTCCGGAACAGATCTCATTTAGAGTGTAAACCATCAGGGGAGGAAGCCCACACACCACCACTATAAGTGAAAAGGCTTACCGGACTCGGTGGACCCAACAAGGCATACGCCAGGTGGAGTCAGACAGGCTTAGGTGGTGCTGGACTACAGGTGGCCCGGGAGGGCAATGTTGGTAGAGTGGCTTCCACGTAGCTGTATTCATCAAACGTTACCGGACCCGAAGGTGTAGGGTGAGGCACACATGGATCATATCCCTCAGATCAACGTTGGAACCAGCAATAACAGCAGCAAATGGAGGAAAAGACGGAATGGCCAGATAGTGTAAATCCGTATGAATGGTAATTTATTAAAAATAATATAAACTCACATGTAAAGTTATCTAAAAACAGCGCTGTGAAGAAGTGGCGACAGTGGGGTCCTACCCGACGCGTTTCGTCTGCATAGACGTCATCTGGGGGTGTGTGTATGTGTGTTTTGTTTTACATTAAAATCTATTAAAGTGTGTTTTTTTCCCCCAAAAAATGTGTTTGAAAAACCGCTGCGCAAATACAGCATGACATAAACAATTGCAATGATTGACATTTTGTAAAAAAAAAAAAAAAAAAAAATATATATATATATATATATATATATATTTTACTTTGATTTTTACTTGTAAACAAAACAATTTTAATGAAAAAAACTGTGACTGATTCATTAAATAATAATTGCCACATTTCCTGGACCCTAAAAGTGGAAGTCTCTTGAAAGCCCACCCCCACCCTTGAACCAGTATTAATTTCGTCGACTAAAATGACTAAAACATTTTAGTTGACTAAATGAATATTATTTTAGTCAAATAAAATATGACTAAAACTAAAACAACTAAGATGACTAAAATGCAACTAAAACTAAAATGCCAGTCCGACGGACAAAAACCGAAGCTAGGGCAGCTATTGGCTACTGGCTATCAACTTCCTTATTTTAGTCCGGTGTACGTCATCACATACGAATCCGTCGGACTTTGGTGTGATCGTGTGTAGGCAAGTCCGTTCGTTAGAAAGTCTGTTGAAAGTCCGCCAAACGTCCGTCGGAAAGTCTGTCGGACGGGCTGTCGGACTTTTGTAGCTGAAAAGTCTGACCGCGTGTACGCGGCATAAGACTAAATTGAAATTTGAATTCAAAATTAACACCGGTCTGTAGTGCATATTCATACCTCAATACCATAATAAATAACATATTCGATTTTTCACTCCAGCAGTATATAATGATTTGGAAATTGAAGAGAAATGTTAACGAATGCATTACAATTTAATTACACCCATTCAATTTTAGATGACTAAAATTAGTTTTAGTCGACTAAAATGTACTGGAGATTTAGTCTACTAAATACGACTAAAACCAAAACAACTGCAGAAGACTAAAATGGGACTAAAATGCCATTTTAGTCCTAAGACTAAGACTAAAACTAAATCGAAATTTGCTGCCAAAATGAACACTGCCTTGAACCATACAAGGCCCATGTACACTAAGCACTGGAGCATGCAGCTTTGTAAATGTAGGTGCGGGTGGAGAGCCCAGGTAAAGCTCTTTGAGAGGCTGACGTTTGCTGTGGCTGGGCGATGTTTCGGGCAGCAAACGCCCAGGGATGAATGCCCGATACACAGACTGCTTGCATTCCGGGCAACCCCGCCCTCCTGCTGATGTCACTTCCGGTCAGGCGGCTTCTGCGTTTTGATGCTGAGAACCGCCACCTCCAGCGTGCTTTCTGCTGTTCCCCCCCCACAAGCACACCAAGGCACAGGGGTAACCCTACCATCCAGGACCTGTATTGATGACATTAGGAAGCCCAGTTACATCACCCATAGACTTCTTGATAGGCCTACCTTTTTTTACCCTTTATGTCAGTCAGATGCCAATTGGCTTTTAATAAATCCATTGGCTCTGCCTGCTACACTTAGTCTGGCGTCCCCTTGTGTTCCCTTTTTTTTTTCCTACAGAGTTTGCTTCGCTCTATGGGGAGCTGCCACTGAGGTTGCACAGCTACTCACATATAATTATGGACTTTTATGGGCTCGTCTTATTTGGACTTTTATCTATAGCCGGGGTCTCCAAACCTTCTAAACAAAGGGCCAGTTTTTTGTCCTTCAGGCTTTAGGGGGGCCGGACCATGGCCAGCTTGAGTGAAAATTTTCCTGGCATCAGTGGGCATAAACATCCGCATATTTAGTATGGGGAGGGGGGTATGGTGCTCCACTGTTGGTGCCAGTGGGAAAAATGTTGCCCCATTGTTGGCATAAGTGGGAGGAATAGTGCCCTGGGGTTGGCGTCAGTGGGAAAAATAGTGCCCCATTGTTGCTGTCAGTGGGAGAAATAGTGCCCCATTGTTGGCATCAGTGGGAAAAATAGTGCCCCATTGTGGGCGTCAGTGGGGGAAATAGTGCCCCATTGTTGTGGTCAGTGGGAAATATAGTGCCCCATTGTTGGCGTCAGTGGGAGAAATAGTGCCCCATTGTTGGTGTGAGTTCCAGATTTTTGGTTTCAGTTGTCAGAACAGTGTCTCATATCAGTGAGGGGAATAATGCCAGAAGGGCCAGATAAAGCCATGCAAAGGGCCACAGTTTGGAGACCACAGATCTATAGGCTTGTAATTTGTGCATACCATTAGAGCAGGTCGATCTTTCCTGTGTCATTCAATATTCTTGTGCTTGCATTCTGGGCATATTGCCTTAAAAGTTAGTACCAGTAGGTGCACCAGCCCGCCACCGCACCTAAATTAAGTAATAAAGTTCTAAATAAGTAAATAAGTTGTAAATTAATGAATGGTGCACCTGTGCCCTTGACCAGTGCCAGTGTGCCATTGCCAATTTGCATCAGGCCTTATACTGACCTTCTCTATGTTCCCGAGTAGCTCCATCTAAGCCCTTACAAAATGCCTTGGTTCTTCCAGGTATGCTGAAACATAAGGCCACCTCCCAAGATGCCTGACTAGCCAATCACTAGACCTGAACACTTACATAAGGAGAATATCATCAAACTGTAGTAAGCTCCAGCACAGAAGTTCTACCGGGATTGACTCTGCGATCTGCTGTAAGAAGGAGCCTATCGAAGATGAGTCAAAGTGGGTCAAGGGTGAGCTTTCAAGAGACTCCATCAATTGGTCAGTCTCCATCAATCGGTCCTAATTGGGTAAAGTGATAGAACTTCTTTTAAAAGAGTTGCCTGTGAGCCCCACTGTTGTCTTCGCCCTCTCCCTTCACATGTGGACCATAGCTAGACGTTTACCAGGATGCGTAGCAGAAAGCAAATATTCAGATAAGGCTACTGTGCCCGTGCCATAAAGCAGCATACATAGGACAGTGTAAGAAAAAATACTGGCACTCAGTTGCAGGTCCCTAAAAAAATGTTCATTCATTAAAATGGCTTAAAATTCAACCTCTTCTAATGTGTTTCAGTCTACAAGGCCTTAATGATAGTTATGATTAGGGTAAAATAAGCTAAAAGGCATCAGCGAGATTGTCACGTGTCAAATAAGTTTAGACTTTTTGGGAGACCCGAACCTGGAACCGAACCGTTACAGTTACAAAAAAAAGTGTAAAAAAAAAAAAATAGTTGTTGTTTTATTGTTCTCTCTCTCCCTAGTCTCTCTCTATTGTTCTGCTCTTTTTTACTGTATTCTATTCTGCAATGTTTTATTGTTACTATGTTTTATCATGTTTGCTTTTCAGGTATGTAATTCTTTTATACTTTACTTTGTTTTATTGTTAACCATTTTTTGTTTTCATTTACGCTATTCAGCTGCAGCACGGGTTTATTTATCTTGACAGCAACAGTGTTTGCTCCCACATTATGTAAAGCCGTGAAGCCAGCGCTGTCGGAGGTGATTTCACCACCAGTTAAAAAAAAAGAGCATATATGCCGAAGCATGGGGGCAGGGGTGGAGGAGCGATTTGCCCCTAACATTATATAAGAGGGGGGAGGTTGGGATTTTAAATGAGGCTTGCATAATGGGACCAATCAAGTTCACATAAGTCAAAACATATGTATGTTTTATTGAGACCAATAATCGACATAGCATAAAGTGACAGTGTTGCATACATAAATTATAACAAAATGGTCAATCACAATATATTAGGTAAAACACGTAACAGCAAGGCATGAACAAACTAAATAGTATAAATAGTAGATCCTAGTCCTCCACTGACCAGGGTACACCAAACAGTAAAATATAAATGAACAAAAAAGGGGGGGATGAGGCCATCTAAAATCAATCGATGTGTATGGGATGCATCAGGGTGGGCTCTACGCGTTTCATGGACTCCTATCCACTCGTCAGGAGCCAGGTGCATCCGCGTTCTATGGAAAAATATGAATAACCCATATGGTCTGGTTAGTATACCCTTATGTAAAAGGGCGAAAAATTAAATAAGAAAAGTGGCCATGCCTAGTTGTACTCACATAAAAACCACAGCTGAAACCGTGCCAAACCACATGCCAAGGGTCCATCAATAAGCCCGGCCTGGGAGCTGAGGAGGGAAAACAGCCGGAAATCAGGGGAACCCAAACCATCACCCATATGCCTAGAGGACTTCAGGGGTATACCAAGTAAAACTATTATATATATGTGACAATATAGGTCAATGAACAGATCTCGAAGTAAACAGGACCATGACCCTGATAGTGGGGTGAATACCATGGGTTTACCTTGATGTATCCAAAATAGATGGAAAGCCAGATGGAAGGCGAACAGGGATCTGGAAGTGCAGGCTCTATACTGAGTCGGGGGTGAAAATATGGTGAATTAGGTGATGGAATGCGACCACATCATGCCAAACGGTTCCCCCCAGCGTCACGCTGGTGCGGCGCAGAGGGAAGGACACAGCGGCGGAACGCTGGAGTGGCTCCCCACCTTTCAACCCAATGTTATAGCAGGCGCGTGCGTGACAGACCGCCCATAGGGCGTCATGCGCACAGCGTCAGAGGCGTGGCGCTGATGTGCGGTGGAGACACCCACCCAGACCCCCGCACTAACATTAGGGGTGGATTGCCCCCATGCTTCGGCATATATTTTTTAGGCACAGATTGCGTTAAAAAATGTTTTATTTTTACTATGTTTTATTGTATTTGCTTTGCAGGTATGGTAAGTCTTACTGTTATACTGTAATGTTACTTTGTTTTATTGTTAACCATCATTTGCTTAGCAGGTACGCCATTCAGCTGCAGCACTGATTTATCTATCTTGACAGCAACAGCATTTGCTCCCACGATATGTAAATCTGTGACGCCAGCACTGTAGGAGGTGATTTCACCACCACAGTTTAAAAAAAAATGGTGCATGTATGACCATCATTAGAAGAGGGTGGATGAAAGGCGGTATTCTAATGGTGGGCATACCCACCAATCAATCTCTTTTTTTCATGCAGCTCACAGGCTGCATGAAAAAAAGAACATTACAATGTATGCCCAACAAGGACCAGCAACGTACTGGTATGTTGCTGGACTTTGAGTGGTTATACCAGAAGTAGGGCTGCAACTAACGGTTATTTTCGTAATCGATTAGTTGGCCGATTATTGTTTTGATTAATCGATTAATCGGCTAATAATCTTATAGAAAAGTGTGGTGTATAATTTAGTTAATATGTTAAGTTTTAAAAAAATGCTATTTATTCCTATATATCTCTATGCAGTGGTAAATATAAATAACCAACATTATATGATTAGGGAGCAAAATATCTAATCCACTCTGAGAATAACAGACAGAAGAGATATATACTGTATATACTATTAGAGGAGATATATACTGTATATACTATTAGAGGATATATACTGTATATACTACTAAAATGTGAATCTGGTAAATATCAGACTCCGAGATCAAATTTTTTTATTTAACAAACAATGTCTTCCTTCAAAAAAAAATAATTTTATTTTAAGAACGTTCGTTCGACTTCTAATCGTTAGTGGGGTCAAAACGACGTTCATTTTCAACCACAGTGACGGGAAAATTTTGAAATAATAGCAAACTTCTTGGTGAAAGGAATTATCAGACAGTGTATGTGGTTTTCGTTCAGAAATGACATTCATTTTAAAAACAGAATGTTAAAAACAAGTGAAAATTTCAAACAACATTCTTTCATTCAGCGAATGTACAAAGATTTCTCGTCTGAATATTTTGTCTGAAAATTGATCGGTGTGGCCAGCATAAGGCTCGGTACACACCTATGCAGTTTGCTTTTGATCTGTTTCTGCAGTGCTTTTTGCTGTGCGTTTTGACTTTTGCGCACGTGATTGTGCTGCGATTTGCGTTTTTGCATTTATTTTTGGCCAATTTGTTGTTGGGAAGATTAACCACTTGAGCCCCGGACCATTATGCTGCCTAAGGACCAGAGGTCTTTTTCCAATTTGGCACTACGTCGCTTTAACTGCTAATTGCGCAGTCATGCAATGCTGTACCCAAACGAAATTTGCGTCCTTTTCTTCCCACAAATAGAGCTTTCTTTTGATGGTATTTGATCACCTCTGCGGTTTTTATTTTTTGCGCTATAAACGGAAAAAGACCGAAAATTTTGAAAAAAAATGATATTTTCTACTTTTTGTTATAAAAAAAATCCAATAAACTAAATTTTAGTCATACATTTAGGCCAAAATGTATTCGGCCACATGTCTTTGGTAAAAAAAATGTCAATAAGCGTATATTTATTGGTTTGCGCAAAAGTTATAGCGTCTACAAACTAGGGTACATTTTCTGTAATTTACACAGCTTTTAGTTTATGACTGCCTATGTCATTTCTTGAGGTGCTAAAATGGCAGGGCAGTACAAAACCCCCCCAAATGACCGCATTTTGGAAAGTAGACACCCCAAGGAAATTGCTGAGAGGCATGTTGAACCCATTGAATATTTATTTTTTTTGTCCCAAGTGATTGAATAATGACAAAAAAAAAAAAAATATTTACAAAAAGTTGTCACTAAATGATATATTGCTCACACAGGCCATGGGCCTATGTGGAATTGCACCCCAAAATACATTCTGCTGCTTCTCCTGAGTATGGGGACTTTTTGGGAGCCTAGCCGCGTACGGGGCCCCGAAAACCAATCACCGCCTTCAGGATTTCTAAGGGTGTAAATTTATGATTTCACTCTTCACTGCCTATCACAGTTTCGGAGGCCATGGAATGCCCAGGTGGCACAAAACCCCCCCAAATGACCCCATTTTGGAAAGTAGACACCCCAAGCTATTTGCTGAGAGGCATATTGAGTCCATGGAATATTTTATATTTTGACACAAGTTGCGGGAAAGTGACACATTTTTTTTTTTTTTTTTTGCACAAAGTTGTCACTAAATGATATATTGCTCACACAGGCCATGGGCATATGTGGAATTGCACCCCAAAATACATTTAGCTACTTCTCCTGAGTACGGGGATACCACATGTGTGGGACTTTTTGGGAGCCTAGCCGTGCACGGGACCCCGAAAACCAATCACCGCCTTCAGGATTTCTAAGGGTGAAAATTTTTGATTTCTTTCTTCACTGCCTATCACAGTTTCGGAGGCCATGGAATGCCCAGGTGGCACAAAACCACCCCAAATGACCCCATTTTGGAAAGTAGACACCCCAAGCTATTTGCTGAGAGGCATGGTGAGTATTTTGCAGCTCTCATTTGTTTTTGAAAATGAAGAAAGACAAGAAAAAACTTTTTTTTTTTTCTTTTTTCAATTTTCAAAACTTTGTGACAAAAAGTGAGGTCTGCAAAATACTCACTATACCTCTCAGCAAATAGCTTTGGGTGTCTACTTTCCAAAATGGGGTCATTTGGGGGGGTTTTGTGCCACCTGGGCATTCCATGGCCTCCGAAACTGTGATAGGCAGTCAAGAGTGAAATCAAAAATTCACGCCCTTAGAAAGCCTGAAGGCGGGGCTTGGTTTTCGGGGTCCCGTACGCGGCTAGGCTCCCAAAAAGTCCCGCACATGTGGTATCCCCGTACTCAGGAGAAGCAACAGAATGTATTTTGGGGTGTAATTTCACATATTCCCATGGCATGTTTGAGCAATATATCATTTAGTGACAACTTTGTGCTAAAAAAAAAAAAATGTGTCTCTTTCCCGCAACTTGTGTCGCAATATAAAATATTCCATGGACTCGACATGCCTCTCAGCAAATAGCTTGGGGTGTCTACTTTCCAAAATGGGGTCATTTGGGGGGGTTTTGAACTGTCCTGGCATTTTATGCACAACATTTAGAAGCTTATGTCACACATCACCCACTCTTCTAACCACTTGAAGACAAAGCCCTTTCTGACTCTTATTGTTTACATGAAAAAGTTTTTTTTTTTTTGCAAGAAAATTACTTTGAACCCCCAAACATTATATATTTTTTTTAAAGCAAATGCCCTACAGATTAAAATGGTGGGTGTTTCATTTTTTTTTTTCACACAGTATTTGCGCAGCGATTTTTCAAACGCATTTTTTGGGGAAAAAAACACACTTTTTTAAATTTGAATGCACTAAAACACACTATATTGCCCAAATGTTTGATGAAATAAAAAAGATGATCTTAGGCCGAGTACATGGATACCAAACATGACATGCTTTACAATTGCGCACAAACGTGCAGTGGCAACAAAATAAATACATTTTTAAAAGCCTTTACAGGTTACCACTTTAGATTTACAGAGGAGGTCTACTGCAAAAATTACTGCCCTCGATCTAACCTTCGCGGTGATACCTCACATGCATGGTGCAATTGCTGTTTACATTTGACGACAGACCGCCGCTTGCGTTCGCCTTAGCGCGAGAGCAGGGGGCGACAGGGGTGCTTTTTTTTTTTTTTTCTTTATTATTTTTTTGCTTTTTTATCTTATTTTTAAACTGTTCCTTTCATTTTTTTTTTTTTCTAATCATTTTTATTGTTATCTCGGGGAATGTAAATATCCCCTATGATAGCAATAGGTAGTGACAGGTACTCTTTTTTGAAAAAATTGGGGTCTATTAGACCCTAGATCTCTCCTCTGCCCTCAAAGCATCTGACCACACCAAGATTGGTGTGATAAAATGCTTCCCCAATTTCCCAATGGCGCTATTTACATCCGGCGAAATCTAAGTCATAAAATGTTCGTAGCTTCCGGTTTCTTAGGCCATAGAGATGGTTGGAGCCACTCTGGTCTCTGATCAGCTCTATGGTCAGCTGGCTGAATCACTGGCTGCATTTTCAGGTTCCCTGTTGAGACAGGAGAGCCAGAGAAAAACACGGAAGACGGTGGGGGGGGGGGGGCATTCCCTCCCACTGCTTGTAAAAGCAGTCTAGAGGCTAATTAGCCGCTAGGATTGCTTTTACATGAAAGCCGACCGCTGGCTGAAAAGAATGATACCAAGATGATACCTAAACCTGCAGGCATCATTCTGGTATAACCACTCAAAGTTGTGAATGGCGTACCTGAAGACAAAAAAATGGTTAACAATAAAGCACAGTAAACGGTAAAGTATAAAAAATTGCATACCTGAAAAGCAAACATGATAAAACATAATAACAATAAAACATTGCAGAATAGAATACAGTAAAAAAGAGCAGAACAATAGAGAGAATAGAGAGAGAGAACAATAAAACGACAACTATTTTTTTTTATTTTATATATATATATATATATATATATTTTTTTTTTTACACTTTTTTTGTAACTAACTTTTATAACTGTAACCGGTTCCAGGTTCGGGTCTCTCAAAATGCGATGGCATCTTGGGAGACCCTGTGAAAGTGTGCCTAGTCTGTGCAGTGCTGAACCCTACGCTAATACTCAACTAGTGCATGGTAGCGTTCAAAACATTCACCAATGCAAAGACCAGGATTGTCAGGACAGAAGGGACAATAATAGCGGGTGTCACGCCTATATCCGCGCTTGCTGCAGACACAACATCTTTTTTGGGGGGGTTCGTTGGGTAGGGGTACTCGGGAGGACATAAAGAAAATGCCTCTCATGCAGCCGACTGCATTTGGTTGGGGATGTGAATGGGGGAAGTACGGGCGCTGCAGAAGCGGTGGGTTCAAAATTAGGATTGGCGAATGCAGCAGGAAGGGCATTATGGGCACGACGGGCCTGTGATTGTCTTCTTGGTGGCAGCGGGACACTACTTGTGCTTGCCACCTCACCAGCTTGAACTGCACTTATGGGACTCGCCACGTCACCAAGTGTTACTGCAGTGCTGGTTTGACTACGACCGGGGTGTACTAGGCCGCTGGTGCTTGCCAGTTCACCAAAACGCTACCAAAAAAACTGTTAGCGATCGCAGGGATCAGGCCTGACTCTGCGAACGCTGCAGTTATGCGTTTAGTGTTTTGTAAGTGACAGTGATCGATCGATACTGCACTTGGGTGGGCTGGGCGGAGGGGCAAAACGCAGGTGCTAGCGGGTATCTGGGCTGATCCCGCTAACACTGCGTTTTTGGGAACCCTAAACTGCTGGGGACGCTAGTATAGATCTGATCGGATCAGATATTGATCCGTTCAGATACTATACCACTAAGGGAGGCGTATGCTGCGTGCGTGGGTGTTAGCGGTACTGGCGCTAATCTGACGCTGCCTGGGGCGACGCATATCACCGCCGGGCGATCAGGGGGCTAAACCTTTATTCGGTAATAAACGGCGGGTGCCCTGACACTATAAAAATTAAACGAACTAACCAGCGTCACCCGTAACACTTATACGGTGATCAGTGGTGAAAGGGTTAACTAGGGGGCCATCAAGGGGTTAAAACATTTATTAGGTAGTATATGGGGGTCCCTGACGCTATAAAACGCTGACGGCGAACCTATATATTTACCTCCCTAACTAGCGTCACCAGCGACACTAATACAGTGATCAGAAAAATGATCGCTTAGCGACACTGGTGACAGGGGGTGATCAAGGGGTTAAAACTTTATTAGGGGGGGTTAGGGGGGTACCCTAGACCTAAAGGGGGTAATACTAACTGTCCCAACACTGTAACTGTCACAAACTGACACTATGCAGTAATCAGAAAAAAAAAAAAAACTGCTTGGTGTCAGTTTGTGACAGGGGGGGGGGGGATCGGGGTGTTTTGTGTGCCTGGCATGTTCTACTGTGTGTGTGTGTGTGTGTTGTGCACTCACTCACATGTCTTCTCTCCTCGGGCCGGAACGGAAATTACCGAGCCGAGGAGAGATGACATCATTTCCTTTGCTGCTGTTTAGCATACAGCAGCAAAGGAATGATTCGATTGGCCGGCGGCGATCGCGAGGAGGGGGCCACGAACAGATGGTCTCCCCCTCACCTCTGATCGCCGCTCGACAAAAGACGACCGCCTCGGGCACCGGGGGGGGGGGGGTCGGTCGGACCCCCCACCCGCGGAAGGCAAATCACGTATTTTGCCTGTCCGTGCCACCTTGCCGACGTACATCGGCGTGAGGCGGTCGTGGTTAAAAGTGGTTAAAAAAACAAAAACTGCTGCAATAATTACATGCTTTTCTGCAGCTTTTCCATTGAAGTATATTGAACCAAAAAAAGCACCGTTTTGCATGAAAAAAAAGTCCTTGACCCTTTCCATGTGAACGTTTCCCACAGGAAACCATGTTAATGAACTGTAGTGCGTTTCTGCAAAAAAGCACCAAACACATCACAGTTGTGAACCAGGTCTAAGATGTTTAGTAACATAATGGGGTTAAAAAAACTAAAACGAGCCCTTTATAGTACAAAGAAAAACAGATCATCACTACTGTAAGGGGTTCATTTTTTTTACTGTAGTGTAAGTAATATTTACAGTAGCAATTATTTGCTCTTTTTGTACTATTAAGGGATTATTTTAGTTTTTTTTAACCCCATTATGTTACTGGCCGATTAATCGATTATGAAAATAGTAATCAAATTATTTCACAATCGATTAGTTGACGATTAATCGATTAGTTGTTTCAGCCCTAACCAGAAGTTTTTTTTAAATGAATCTCCTATTACACTAACTCCGCCGCTGTCCCCAGCGGACTCACCGCACCGCAATCCTGCTTTGTTCCACTGGTGGGTGGCCCGAGGCCCAGCATGCCCTCTAACACCCAATCTCTGCAGCATTCAGAACTACCAACCACAGGAGGAAGAAGAGGACCTGTGATGTGACATGACCGGACCACAAACAGAAGGATTAATGGCGGGTAGACAGTGGCCGAATATCAGCCGGTACAGTAGAAACCGGCCGACATGCGGACCGTGTGTACAGCTTCCTGTCCGACAGAAGCTCACGACCGGCTTCAGTTAAACAGGCACGCTGAGAAACCAGCATCCAATCAGCGCTTTGCAAATGCAGAAAAAAATGCTGACACTAGATATGGTTTTTGATTTTTGACCCATACTGAAGTTCAGCCTTAGCAAATGTCAGTTTTGTTTTCGAAATTCATGGGGGGGGGGTTGGGTTAACCTTGATATTCTTCAGGTTTTCACAGGAAAAGGCACAGAACCTCAAGTAAATAAATACAATTTGCACAAAGCGGAATAATGTACAGGAATTTACAGGCATGGCTGCAGGCATTCAGCATTCCCGGCATCTTGCCACGTTTGCACGCGGTATATATGAGGGGTATTTTGCATTGTGGGTGCATGTAAACATCAATAGCATCATGCTATCATTTGCAAACGGCTTATGGTAATTAGAGGACTCCCAAAAACTGCAAGTAAGGAGATGTGGACTCGCCAAACCCAATGCCGCCTGTCATAACACATCCCCCGTGTTAGGAGTATGACACCTTATTGTGGTCGGCTGAAGCAGTCAGTGCAGACAGTCCTTTCCTCCAATTTACTCTGAGTGTTCTAATGCTACAGCAGCTTTCTCATCCTGCGAGTCTGTTTGTCGATGCTGAAAACCGATCTGTCCACAGAAGACGTGATCTCATCAAGGGCTTCGTCCTGAAGCTCCAGTTCGCTCTCTGCTTCCAGGGCAATGCTCTTCAGCTTCATCAGGATCTAAAAACACAGACAACATTTTATTTTCTAATAGAAATACCCGGTGAGAATTACATTAAAGCAGTAGTAAAGGTTACATTTAAAAAAAAAAATGAAAATAATAAACATTGTATGACCTTAACTAAAACCTGCACCGCTAAACGTACTGTCGATCCAGTGATCCTCACTGCTGGCAAGTGCCAGCATCCAAGAAGCTCATCCCTGCTTGCTCACTATCTATCTGGTGATCGACACTGCCGGCAAGTGCAAGCATCCAAGAAGCTCATACTGGCTTGCTCCCTATCTTTCCAGTGACCCTTACTGTTTGTGAGTGCCAGCATCCAAGAAGCTCATCCTGGCTTGCTTATTATCTATCCGGTGATCCTCACGTGCTGGCGAGTGCAAGACGCTCATCCCTGCTTGCTCATTATCTATCCAGTGATTCTCACTACTGGTGAGTACCACCATCCAAGACGCTCATCCCTGCTTGCTCATTATCTATCCAGTGATTCTCACTACTGGTGAGTACCACCATCCAAGGATCTCATCCCTGCTTGCTCATTATCTATCCAGTGATTCTCACTACTGGTGAGTGCCAGCATCCAAGAAGCTCATCCTGACTTGCTTACTATCTATTCGGTGATCCTCACGTGTTGGCAAGTCCAAGAAGCTCATCCCGGCTTGTTAACTACCTATGTGGTGATTCTCACTGCTGGCGAATGCCAGCATCCAAGAAGCTCATCCCTCCTTGCTCACTATCTACCTGGTGATCGACACTGCCGGCAAGTGCAAACATCCAAGAAGCTCATCCCGGCTTGCTCACTACCTATCCAGTAATCCTTACTGCTGGCGAGTGCCAGCATCCAAGAAGCTCATCCCTCCTTGCTCACTATCTATCTATCTGGAGATCCTCACTGCTGGTGAGTGCCAGCATCCAAGAAGCTCATCCTGGCTTGCTTACTATCTATTCGGTGATCCTCACGTGTTGGCGAGTTCAAGGAACTCTTCCTGGCTTGCTCACTACCTATGTGGTGATTCTCACTGCTGGCGAATGCCAGCATCCAAGAAGCTAATCCTGGCTTGCTCACTATCTATGGTGATCCTCATTTCTGGCAAGTGCCAGCATCCAAGGAGCTCATCCTGGCTTGCTTACTATCTATTCGGTGGTCCTCAAGTGTTGGCGTGTGCAAGAAGCTCATTCCTGCTTGCTCATTATCTATCCAGTGATCCTCACTACTGGTGAGTGCCAGCATCCAAGAAGCTCATCCTGGCTTGCTCACTATCTGAGCGGTGATTCTCACTGGTGGCAAGTGCCACCATCCAAGAAGCTTATCTCTGTTTGCTCACTTTCTATCTGGTGATCCTCACTCCTGGGGACTGTCAGCATCCAAGAGGCTCATCCTGGCTTGCTCTATAACATAATAGTACAGGAGAATGGGACAGCCAAAAACATTGCCCATATCACTCTGTTGGGTTATAAGCAAAGTCATTCAGTGGGTTTTGGTTCCAACTGGACCACCTAATCATAACCTGTTGGGTCATACCTTCTCATTACTCCTCAAGCTGTACACCCTACTCAATACAAGCCAATGTTTCCATGCACTGCACTGATGTTGCCCAACAAGCCTAAAACAGCTGCACGCTATCTGGCTCTATATTATCAAGCTGTATTTGTGCTATAAGCCAGCTCTTCTTCCTGATTAGATGATATCTTATACAGCTCAACCAGACATCGAGGTGGCTGCCTTGCTGTTGTTGGCTACTCCACCAAAAATCAGAAGGCTGATGGAATTATACCCTTCAAAGTGGTGCGACAGCTATACCACCTGGATGAGATTTTGTATTTTTTCTCTTGATAATGCTTCGACAGAAAAAGTGAATTTGTTAAGTTATAGGCCTTAGTCTACTCTTCCTCAGGAGTAGCTTCCGCCCAAGGCCTGTTCCCAAGCAAGCTCATAGGGGGGCTGTTCTTTGTAGGCCATCCTTCTCATGACTCAAGTAACTCCGAAATTTCCCATGTCACCCCGTTGGGTAAGATACACAGTTGTTTAATATGGTTTGGTTCCAACTGGCCCACCTCAATATAACCTGTTGGGTCATACCTTCTCATTATTCCCCAAGCTGTATACCCTACTCCATACAAGCCATGGTTTCCAAACACTAAACTGATGTTGAGCTATATGCCAAGAACAGCTGTACACCATTTGGAAAAAAAAGACTACATTATTAGGCTTTATCTGTGCTATACACCAACTGCTCTGGATGTACAGTTGGCCAAGGGACAGAAAAGTATGATTTGTGAGTGAACTAATAAGTGTTTTGACATAGTTGCCAAGAACCACAAATTGGTCCTCACATGTCCCATACGTTCACTCACAATTCCTGCTTTGTAGCACAGAGACAGCCGAAGCAAAGCTCTAGTGATAAGGCCTGCTCCTCTCCCGGCTTTGCTCCAGCAGCAGATGAGGTTAAGACGGAAGGGAGATAGGCGAGGCGGACGGAGCTAGGGATTTTCCCGTTTACAGTAAGCAGAGTTTATAGATAATTTGTGAGTGTCAGTTATCTCTCTTTCAGAGTTATTAATGTCCTGGATCAGCATTGTGTACACTGGATACAAACACAGAGCTCAGCCCCGGGGTAATCCTCTCCTCATAGGTCATAAATGTTTATGTCTACTGTATATAAAATGGAAGAGTTGAGGATTATAGCTCTTCAGAGGGATTTATAAAACGGCTCGTTAGAGTAAATCGACTTTCATAAACTCACAGTTGGCTCATAACGACTGTACCGGCACAAATACAAGAGATGTTTAAAGCTAAGCTCCAGTCAAGGATGAACTTTTCCTATATAAGCGGACTCAACAGAGGTGCCAAGGGTCTCATTCTGGCACCCATCTTCTTCGTTTGCTGTCTTGCAGGCTAAACCCTCTCCTGCCTCCTGTATCCTCATTTCCTTAATATCTCATAGTGGGAGCTTGAAGAAGATGAGGTGTTTTAGGGTTCCAAGCACATTCTTCCTGAAGTTACCAAAACGCAGATTTCTGACTACCAAACCAAAGACCTGCTGGGATGTAATTTACTGCTAACTGCTTGATCTGAACCAAAACCAGGCACACCCAATTTCAAAAGCGACTATTTTGCTATACTGAAATCTAAAATGTTTCCCTGCAAAGAAGATTCTAGAGGAATTTGCCCCTACCTGTGCAAAGCTAAATGCAGTCCAAAGAGTCCAACGTTGTCTTCCTTGCAGCTGAAGTTCTCCTTGTGCCAATCTGCTTCTGTGCCACCATCTTGAATCCTCTGTCATCGGGAGGCGGCTGTTGTTTCTTGATCTTGGGGGTGCCTCCCATGGCAAGCTGCTTGCCCTGGGGGCACTTGGCAGGAGGGAGGGGCCAGAAGCGTCTGCGGGGGACCCAAGAAGTGGAGGATCAGGGCTGCTCTGTGCAAAACTGCTGCACAGAGCAGATAAGTATGACTTGTTTATTTATTTTTTTAAATGCCTTTAAAGCGGAGCTCCACCCAAAAATGGAACTTCTGCTTTTTGGAATCCCCCCCCCTCCGGTGTCACCTTTCAGGGGGGAGAGGGGAGCAGATACCTGTCTAATACAGGTATTTTGCTCCCACTTACAAGCATAGATAGCTGAGCCACCTGCGGGTATCTACGCCACTTCCGGCGCCTTCTCCAACCCCCCCCCCTGCTGTCTTTTGGGAGACACACAGGTCCCAGAAGACAGCAGGGACCAGTGGGGACGCGCATGCACAGTAGGGAACTAGGAAGTGAAGTCGCAAGGCTTCACTTCCTGATTCCCTTACCGAAGATGGCGGCGCCTCCACCCGAGAGCTGGGTCGGCTTCGGGTGCCGACATCGCGGGCGCCCTGGACAAAAAGGTCAGCAGCTGCAGTTTTTGTAGCTGCTGACTTAAAAAAAAAAAAAAATAGGCGGAACTCTCCTTTAAAATCGCTTTGGCAAAAAAAAAAACCCTGCAAACTGGTTGGTTTCTATGCACAGATGCACCAGGTTTTGCACTCACAATTTTAGTAAATGAACCCCTCTGAGTTTAGATTCAGACTGGGAGAAAGGTATAAATGCCCGAGACTAGCAGGTTCACTTTCATAAATGGATCTGTATTTTAGGTTTTCAAAATGTATCGGTCAGGGTTTACCTGTGCAGGTGGCTGCTTTGTTTGTTCACCTCTACAAATGGCCATCAACGAAACAAAGTACTAGGATCAAGGCCACAAGGCCGGGGGGCCCAGAAAGAGCCAATTGCTATGATATGAGCGTGTCTGGCACCCAGTCGGGGAGATACGGGCCCCATTATAGATATTAATCAGATAAGAGCGCGGCTTGCCGAAGGAGACTTTTATCCCCGCTGATTCGGGGTTGACATCGGCTCGCTCTATACCTGTGGGTCCGACCTTCTGGGTGATTAACACAACTTGATATGAAAACCGCAGCCTTTGATCAAGGATAGGAACACGCAGCAACGTAAAGTAAACCTGTCATCTGAGTCGTAAGAACTAAATTGATTAGCTCACCGATAAGGATTCAGTTATATGCCATACGTAATATAAATTACATCACGTTAGATAACAGTGCCAAAGTAAGTGTGGCAAAAAAAAGTACAAAACTAGTTCCCTCGGAAAAAAAAAAAAATCAAAGCTCTGTCCACATTTTAACAGAAATTGGCCTATATTAAAGGAAAGACTGGGGTAACAGTCCATGCTTTATCTACACAAAAGTCACAATGTTTTTTTATTTTATTTTAGAAATATCACTTTTGGTGAAAGAGTAATATTTATACAATATGTGGTCACAAGTCTTTGGACACCTACTGTAAATGAGCTTGTTGGACTTCCTATTCTACCCACCATGGTCATTAATTTGGGGTTGCCCCCCTTTGTGGCTTTAACATACTCCACTCTTCTGGGAAGACTTTCCACAAGTTTTTGGAGGATGTCTGTGGAAATTTGTGCCCATTTGTGAAGTCAGGTACTGATGTTGGATAAGAAGAACCTGGCTCACCATCTGCATTCCAATTCATCCCAAAGAGTTCAGTAGGATTGAGGTCAGGGATTTGTGTAGGACACTGGAGTTCTTCACACCAAACTGGTCACACCATGTCTTTATGGAGCTGGCTTTGTACACAGGGGCACAGTCATGGTGGAACAGAAAAGGGCCTTCACCAAATTATTTCCAACATGGTTGAAGGCGTACGATTGTCTACCGGGTCCCTCTAAAGTGCAGGTTCCTACCTTGACTTGGAAGTTGATACTAGGCCCCAGCTTTTGCTCTATCAATTGGTTTACAGATATGATTGGTGACCTCAAGGGACAGCTGTGGGAAGAGGGGGGACCAACCTCCAGCTCCCTGCAGAGGTGTGTTTGAGACGTAAAGGTACCCTTTCATAAAAGCATCATAGAGGCTGAACTCTTCTTTTGGAATGCTAGTTCCCTTGCTGTCATGCTGATGTTTTGGCTTCTACTTTTTAAAGTGGTTGTAAACCCAGATATTTGTCCAACCTTAGAAAAGATAAGGGTACACCATCATGGATTGACACTAAAAAAAAAAAGATATCAATATTTCATTCTTGACTTTACATCTGAGATCGAATGACCACGTTTCTGCTATACAGCCCAACGATATTAGAATCGAGGGGTAGGCCTAAGCCACAGCCCTCACATGTCCTGGTGACATCACTTCAGCTATTACATGTCCTCCCTTCCAGGCCATTCTTTGCGAAGTGAAGACTTTCCTGCATGCAGATCAGATGCGCACTTCATTCTAAATGGCCTGGCAGGGAGGGTGTGTAATAGCTGAAGAGATGTCACCAGGACATGTGAGGGCTGTGGCTTAGTCCAATCCCTGATTCCACTATTGCTGGGCTGTTTAGAGTAAATTCAGTCACGCAACCTAAGTGCTAGTTCACACGAGGTGGACAGGTAGTGGGGAGGTGTTGTATCGCCTCCCCATTGCCTGCTTTAACCCCTTGAACCCCACACTAGTGCATTGCAGGCCAGTTGTTGCTGTCACAGTCAGGGGTCAGGCTCGGAGACCAATAGCTATAGCAGAAGAGAGGCTCCCATCGACCAGCAGGCTAAGTACAAAAGCAGATCACCCTGGCGGATGACACGGGCTCACCCGGGGTGCAGAGTCCAAGCACTAACTGGTTTTCACCAGAGCTCCTGATGGTGGAGATGGGTTTTGCTGTATGTCAGTATCAGGTCATGGTTCTCAGGATCACCCCACCAGGAGGTAAACAACCTGGGGTCCAGTAGCAGATATAGCAGGTAGAGATCAAGTAGAAGCGTAGTCAGTGCAGCCCTTATCCTGACACTGTAATATACGCTAGGGCTAAAGTTATTTAGCTATGATATTTGCATAGAACGTACTATACCCCTAAACATCCATTTCTAATGTGTAAACGTGCCACTCCTACGTGCCATAAATGTAAGTCTGAGCAAGGAGATTTTATATACAGTATCTCACAAAAGTGAGTACACCCCTCACAATTTTGTAAATATTTTCTTCTATCTTTTCATGTGACAACACTGAAGAAATGACACTTTGCTACAATGTAAAGTAGTGAGTGTACAGCTTGTATAACAGTGTAAATTTGCTGTCCCCTCAAAATAACTCAACACACAGTCATTAATGTCTAAACCGCTGGCAACAAAAGTGAGTACACCCCTAAGTGAAAATGTCCAAATTGGGCACAAAGTGTCAATATTTTGTGTGGCCACAAACCCTCTTGGGCATGGAGTTCACCAGAGCTTCACAGGTTGCCACTGGAGACCTCTTCTACTCCTCCATGATGACATCACAGAGCTGGTGGATGTTAGAGACCTTGCGCTCCTCCACATTCCGTTTGAGGATGCCCCACAGATGATCAGTAGGGTTTAGGTCTGGAGACATGCTTGGCCAGTCCATCGCCTTTACCCTCAGCTTCCTTAGCAAGGCAGTGGTCATCTTGGAGGTGTGTTTGGGGTCATTATGTTGGAATTCTGCCCTGCGGCCCAGTCTCTGAAGGGAGGGGATCATGCTTTGCTTCAGTATGTCACAGTACATGTTGGCATTCATGGTTCCCTCAATGAACTGTAGCTCCCCAATGCTGGCAGCACTCATGCAGCCACAGACCATGACACTCCCACCACCATGCTTGACTGTAGACAAGACACACTTGTCTTTTTTACTCCTCACCTGGTTGCCCCCACACACGCTTGGCACCATCTGAACCAAATAAGCTTATCCCTCATCAGACCACAGGACATGGTTCCAGTAATCCATGTCCTTAGTCTGCTTGTCTTCAGCAAACTGCGGGCTTTCTTGTGCATCATCTTTAGAAGAGGCTTCCTTCTGGGATGACAGCCATGCAGACCAATTTGATGCAGTGTGTGGCATATGGTCTGAGCACTGACAGGCTGATCCCCCCCCTTTCAACCTCTGCAGCAATGCTGGCAGCACTCATACGTCTATTTCCCAAAGACAACCTCTGGATATGACGCTGAGCACGTGACCTCAACTTCTTTGGTCGACCATGGCGAGGCCTGTTCTGAGTGGAACCTGTCCTGTTATACCGCTGTATGGTCTTGGCCACCGTGCTGCAGCTCAGTTTCAGGGTCTTGGCAAACTTATTATAGCCTAGGCCATCTTTATGTAGAGCAACAATTCTTTTTTTCAGATCCTCAGAGAGTTCTTTGTCATAAGATGAACTTCCAGTGACCAGTATGAGAGAGTGAGAGCAATAACACCAAATTTAACACACCTGCTCCCCATTCACACCTGAGACTATGTAACACTAACAAGTCACATGACACCGGGGAGGGAAAATGGCTAATTGGGCCCCATTTGGACATTTTCTCTTAGGGGTGTACTCACTTTTGTTGCCAGCGGTTTAGACATTAATGGCTGTGTGTTGAGTTTTTTTGAGGGGACAGCTAATTTATACTGTTATACAAGCTGTACACTCACTACTTTACATTGCAGCAAAGTGTCATCACATGAAAAGATAGAATAAAATATTTTAAATAATGTGAGGGGTGTACTCACTTTTGTGAGATACTTTATATGGTCTGGTCCTGTAATAAGGTCAGACCATTCTGATCTGAGGTTACTGCATTTAATCAGCTAGTTTTTACCTCCCTAATGTTTGTAGCCTCAAGTGGTGCCTCCTGTGTGTGTTTGAAGATGATATTGAGCTTACTGCCAAGGCCACCATTATTCCTTTGTTTGATCCTTTTATTAAGCCATTGTGTTATACTGAATACGCTCTGACCACTTACATATTGGTTTGTGGAAACATTTAATTAACCAGAATCTACCACTCTACAAATTGACTTATGAGGCGAGAGGGTGACCAGGAAAGTTCACCAAACCTAGGGGACCATGGATATATACACAGGATACTAGTGAATATCTGTTGCATTTAGTTTCTGACCCCATACCATACTTACTTTCCCTCCCTAAGTTGGTTCTTTTCCCGATTTATCGCTTTTACCGCTTATTGTGTTGGAAGTTGGAGTCCCCCCCCCTAAAATGTCGGGACAACAAATGTGACAATGCCTTTAGTAATATTTTGATTCAGTTGGTACTTCAGGTGAACAAGATATTACTACCCACACACTCAATTATAAGTTACTACTTTCAATATTGCTTACTCTGGTCTTTTTTGTTCTTTCTAAGTTCTTTTCTGTTTGGTTCTTTATGACACATGTGTATGCCCATATTTAATTGGTGATTGTTGGGTGTTTGATGTCCTTATAATCTTTGATATTTGTGTTCTCTATTACCGTATATACTCGAGTATAAGCCAAGTTTTTCAGCACATTTTTTTAGGCTGAAAACCTCCCTCTTGGCTTATACTCGAGTGAGGGTGCCCATCTGCAGCTGTACCTGTGATTACTAACACAGCGGGTGTCTCCTGCTGTGTCATGCAGTCTGTTTGGCGGCCGTCCATTGTAACAAAGCCCCGCCTCCTCCTCGTCCATGATAGACGGAACACTGATACAATGCTGGGAAACTGTATCAGTGTTCTGTCTATCACGGACGAGGAGGAGGCGGGCTTTGTTACAATAGACCGCCGAACAGACTGCATGACACAGCGGGAGACACCCACTGTTTTAGTTATCAAAGATACAGCTGCGGATGGGCACAGTGAGGCTGCAGATGGGCACAATGAGGCTGCAGATTGGCACAGTGAGGCTGCAAATAAACACAGTGAGGCTGCAGATGGGCACAGTGAGGCTGCAGATGGGCACAGTGAGGCTGCAGATGGGCACAATGAGGCTGCAAATGGACACAGTGAGGCTGCAAATGGACACAGTGAGGCTGCAGATGGACACAGTAAGGCTGAAGATGGACACAGTGAGGCTGCAGATGGGCACAGTGAGGCTGCAGATGGGCAGTGAGGCTGTATATTGGCACAGTGAGGCTGCAGATTGGCACAGTGAGGCTGCAGATTGGCACAGTGAGGCTGCAGATGGGCACAATGAGGCTGCAGATGGGCACAGTGAGGCTGCAGATGGGCACTGATAATACAGGCGGGCACAGTGAGGCTGCAAATGGGTACACTGAGGCTGCAGATGGGCATTGTTTACCCAGTAGCTGCTGCATTTCCTACCCTAGGCTTATACTCGAGTCAATACGTTTTCCCAGTTTTTTGTGGTAAAATTAGGTGCCTCGGCTTATATTTGGGTCAGCCTATACTCGACTATATACGGTATTTGCCTTTCAATACCCTGTCTATTACAAATTTGGAAAAACAATATGCTTTTTTATAAGAAGCGTCAGTAAACAAGCCAAGGGCCGTTAATGAGTGGTAGTGGAGATAGGGACAGCTGCAGATACGCAAAGGAGCGAGATATCGACTGGAGAGAGCACAATAGTCTGGCAAACAGGAAGTGCAAAGACATGGCTTATAGAGGAAGTTCATGGTAGGAGCAAACAGTTCAGGGTTCACCAGAAACAAGAGACAAGGCAAGATTATCCAAGGGGTCAGACAGGATGCTGTCCAGCATCTGAGGTGGCTCAGCAAGGAGAGCTACTGTTGGATGCAGCAGAGGTTATGGGTTCAGATCCCGGTCCTGACAGTTGCAAAGTGGCCCATTCACTTGAATAAGTTGCATTCAGCAGGTGGTAGTGCTCACTGAAAGTGACTGGATATAATTACTACAAAAAAAAAGCAAAGCCTTGACCCACAGAAGGTGTACATCCTCAGCTGCTGTCTTGGCAGCTCAAGGGAATATCGGTTGGGGGCGGTAAAAGCGTGGGGTTTTCCTCCCCCAACCATTGGCACCCAGAAGTAGGAAGTACCGTCAGAATCAAACGGTAAATTCTCCAAAAAGGAAACATCAATCAAAAAATACAAAGGGCACAGAGAGATGATGCAAAGTATTAGGGAGGTTTGCCCAATAAAATTGCGCCCCCCCTGTAACTGTCACTTTTACTGAGCAGTTTGGTAGGCATGTCATTATGGAGGAAATATAATCAAAGGCATGTAAAGAAAAAGTAACAAAACTCATACACTGAATATTTCCATTGCATGTATTTACCCCAATATTTTTCACAATGGTGGTCCTTTAAACTTAACTTAATTTGACTCCTCCCCCACCATCTATACTATACTTGGGAACAGTTTAAAAAAAAAAACTCGGGGCTTCCACCTTCTGCCTAGGTATGAATAATGCAGTCCCAGCAACCTGCATAAGATAAGAGAGATAAGAAAAATGCACACGCTGGGAGGCTTTGAGCATTAAATGTCACACTGTACATGTGCCCGAAATTCTGTGCATGCACCGTGCTGTATCCTGCACACTGTGCATGCAGCGACATGTCATCAGGGAGCCTTCAGGAAGAGGAAGCTGGCCCCCTGATGCCTTCAGGAAGAGGAAGCTGGCCCCCTGATGCCTTCAGGAAGAGGAAGCTGGCCCTCTGACGCCTTCAGGAAGAGGAAGCTGGCCCCCTGACGACTTCAGGAAGAGGAAGCTGGCCCACTGAATCCTTCAGGAAGAGGAAGCTGGCCCACTGAATCCTTCAGGAAGAGGAAGCTGGCCCCCTGACGCCTTCAGGAAGAGGAAGCTGGCCCACTGAATCCTTCAGGAAGAGGAAGCTGGCCCCCTGATGCCTTCAGGAAGAGGAAGCTGGCCCTCTGACGCCTTCAGGAAGAGGAAGCTGGCCCCCTGACGACTTCAGGAAGAGGAAGCTGGCCCACTGAATCCTTCAGGAAAAGGAAGCTGGCCCACTGAATCCTTCAGGAAGAGGAAGCTGGCCCCCTGATGCCTTCAGGAAGAGGAAGCTGGCCCTCTGACGCCTTCAGGAAGAGGAAGCTGGCCCCCTGACGACTTCAGGAAGAGGAAGCTGGCCCACTGAATCCTTCAGGAAAAGGAAGCTGGCCCACTGAATCCTTCAGGAAGAGGAAGCTGGCCCACTGAATCCTTCAGGAAGAGGAAGCTGGCCCCCTGATGCCTTCAGGAAAAGGAAGCTGGCCCCCTGATGCCTTCAGGAAGAGGAAGCTGGCCCCCTGATGACGTAGGAAAAGAAGATGGTATTGGGGGACCCAACGTACGGTGGTGGAGCAATAGATTACAACCAACAACTCTGGATTCCCTGGTTGGGTGAGCATGTTTTTTTTTTTTTTTTTTTAAGTTAACTCAGCAGATGAGGTAGGAAAATGTAAGGAGGATGTGGCGTTCCTCTTTAAGTAATGCTTTGGGCTCACTTTCGTCAGCGGTGGCTGTTTAGGTCACTCTTTGCAGCCCAATGACGCGGCCTGAGTTCTCTGGTTGCAATTCTTGCCGCATTTTCTGCCTGGAATAAACACAAAACAGAGGTCGCAAGCAAATTTCCAGAAGGACGCTGGGCTCTGAAGTCTGGCCAAGCCTTAAACAAATGGTCGGCAGCTATTTCTGAACCTGGGCTGATGACAGGCTGTCTAGCCGAGGGACGCACACAACCACTAAGTAATGTCCCCGCAGCAGATGTGCGAGAGGATTAACACTCGAGAGGTACTTCTGCTTCTGGACGGCCTCACTGGCCAAACAACACAGGTCACCGCCGGGCGATTTGGGGGTCACCTACGCCGCATGACCAAAACCGGCCCGCGGTTGATGGTGGGTTGCATCAACCATTCGATGACAGCTGCAGACGTTCACTTATCCAGTGATGTCCAGATAGATGCAGCAACTGCAAAGACCAACTGAGGACGATTGAAGTCATCGCTGTCACTACGGTGGCGAATGAATGTCATTTTAGGGAAACCACTGCGGCAATCCGCAAGGGTTGATGGGTGATTTCTGGTCGCAAAATAGTGAAAGTGCGGAGGGACACAAAGATTGACACTCCTGGAAGTGTTCCTTTCTCAGTAGACTTTAATTCTCTGCAACAAAGTAGCACCGGGTAGCTTGTGTAGCCGGAGAGGTAACTATTCCGTCTCTTATTTACAGTGGTTCTAAAGGCTGAAGGGTCTCTCCCTCTTCATTGGCTGAGACATTGGCTCCTGCTCAGAGGCGTAACTAGAAACTTCAGGCCCCCGGAGCAAGAAATCGTGATACTTTTTTTTTGTGGTGGGGAGGGGGAAATGTGGCAGCGGTGAAGGTGAGGGGGGTGGGATCAGTAGCGGCGGTGGTGTTAAGGGGGTGGTAGCGGTGGCGTTGAGGGGGGTGGCAGCAGTGGTGTTGAGGGGGGCTGACATCAGTGGCAATGGTGGTGCCATCCTCTCCTACCACCACCTCTGCCTCTTGCTGATCCCACTCCACCACCACCGCAGATCTCATCCCTATTCCCCCCACATCACCTCTGGTATAGAGGTGATGGGGGGGGGGGGTAGAGATGAGATCTGCGGTGGTGGCGGGGTGAGATCAGCAAGAGGCAGAGGTGGTGGAGGTTGGGATCGATTGCAATTTGTCACTTACTTAGGTCAATCAATCGATTCCCCCTCAGAATTCCGTCGTGCCTCCAGGGATGCCTTTGCCTCATGGGGACTCCTCGCAGTCGCAGAGGGAAGAGCTTCTCCCCCTTCACTCGATTAGAGTCAGCTGGTCAGCTGACTGTTTTTTTCAGTGTCCGCCCCGCCTCCCTACATTCTCTCTGGATAGGCGGGGCGGTCCATAGTCTCGGCTCTGCCTTCTCTCCCCTCAGCGGTCATCGGGCAAAAGTCCCCCCCCCGCGCGGTGGAACGAACAGACAGGTGGGCCTCAGTAGCACAGCAAGAATGGACAGGGGGGCCCCTCACACAGGTGGGACGGGCTCCTTACACTGGCAGACAGACGGGCCCCCCTGAAGTGGCGGGACTCCAGGGCCCAGTCGCAAGTGCGACTGCTGCGACCCTGATAACTCCGCCACTGCTCCCGCTGCTGTCAATCTCAGTGAGGACAGAGCGGGGGATGGGGCTAGCCTCACTCCGTGTGCCTCACAGACACAAGGTGGCAGAGCAAGCAGCTCCAATACTTACCTTAGCCCCATCACGATCCAGTGATGGGCATGAGAGCGCTCTCTGGGGACTCCCCCTTCTCATTGGCTGAGACAGTAGCGAGAGCCATCGGCAATCTCAGCCAGTGAGCCAATGAGGAGGGGGCGGGGCCGAGCCATGGCTCTGTGTGTAAGTGGACCCGCAGAGCAGCAGCTTGGGAGCCAGCCTGCTTGTGTGCCCCCAAGAGCAAGCTGCTTGCTCTGGGGGCACTCGGGGGGGGGGGGGGCAGGAGCACTGACGGAGGACCCCAAGAAGGGGAGGATGTGGGCTGCTCTTTGCAAAACTATTACACAGAGCAGGTAAGTATAACATGCTGTTATTTTCTTTTCTTTATTTTTTTTTTTATCTGAACTTTTACAAACTCTTTAACGAAAAGTGCTCTTTTGTTTTTATTAGCCTTTTTGCTACCAGGGCCGCTTTTGCATTTTTTTTTTCTGCATACATGTTTAAAAATTCATTTTAGGCCTAAAGATTAGTTAAAACCCTCAAAACATTCTATAATTTTTTAAAAGCAAACACCCAGTAGAATAAAATGATGGTAGTTCCAATTTTTCACATCACACAATATTAGTGCAGCGATTTATCAAGCACAAATTTTCAGTAAAAATACACTGAGGTTAATTTTAGGGCAAACGCAAAATAGTACCAGTTTTTTATTTATTTTTTTTGAAAAATATAAATGATAAAGGTTTTGTCGAGTAGATACCAGGGATGCACGGGTGCCGATACAGAGTAATGTCACCGGTAAAAATGCTCCCGATACCCGAAACCGGTGCGTTGCGGTGCGATTCCTGTCTGAACTACATGCAGTTTCCGGCACTGCTCCTGTGTGAACTTATTTCTTGTAGTCCAATTTGCGCCATTTTTATTTTGTATAGATGCAAATTGCACCGCAAAGTATCGGTACTCATACTCACTTAAAAAAAAGGGGGGGGGGGGGGATATTGGTGCATCCCTAGTAGATACCCAACGTGTCAAGCTTTAAAATTGTGCACACCCTCAAAAATGATGATGAACTTTGGTACCCCATATTTCTCATAGGTGACCCTTTAAAAGCCCCTAGAGGTCTTCAGTTTAGTGCAGGGGTCTCCAAACTATGGCCCAAGGGCCACATCTAGCCCACTACAAGATTTTATCTGGCCCTCAGGTCAGTGGCTTATCCTCAATGTGCACTCATTATGGTCGGCAGATGCTGCCTATGGTCTCCCTTTCTGATGTAAGAGGGAATTCTGTATGTGGGGGGGGGACTCTGATGGAGACCATGATGTAAGGGGGGACTCCTAAAAAACTCTGATGTATTCCAGTGAACAGTATGAGAGAGTGAGAGCGATAACACCAAATTTACCACACCTGCTCCCCATTCACACCTGAGACCTTGTAACATTAACGAGTCACATGACACCGGGAAGGGAAAATGGCTAATTGGGTCCAATTTGGATATTTTCACTTAGATGCTCAATAGGGTTTAGGTCTGGAGACATGCTTGGCCAGTCCATCACCTTTACCCTCAGCTTCTTTAGCAAGGCAATGGTCATCTTGGAGATGTGTTTGGGGTGGTTATCATGTTGGAATACTGCCTGTGGCCCAGTCTCTGAAGGGAGGGGATCATGCTCTGCTTCAGTATGTCACAGTACATGTTGGCATTCATGGTTCCCTCAATGATCTGTAGCTCACTTGTCACACTTGTCTTTGTCCTCCTCACCTGGTTGCCCCCACACACGCTTGGCACCATCTGAACCAAATAAGTTTATCTTGGTCTCATCAGACCACAGGACATGGTTCCAGTAATCCATGTTCTTAGTCTGCTTGTCTTCAGCAAACTGTTTGTGGGCTTTCTTGTGCATCATCTTTAGAAGAGGCTTCCTTCTGGGATGACAGCCATGCAGACCAATTTGATGCAGTGTGCGGCGTATGGTCTGAGCACTGACAGGCTGACCCCCCACCCCTACAACCTCTGCAGCAATGCTGGCAGCACTCATACGTCTATTTCCCAAAGACAACCTCTGGATATGACACTGAGCATGCGCACTCATCTTCCTTGGTCGACCATGGTGAGTCCTGTTCTGAGTGGAACCTGTCCTGTTAAACCGCTGTATGGTCTTGGCCACCGTGCTGCAGCTCAGTTTCAGGGTCTTGGCAATCTTCTTATAGCCTAGGCCATCTTTATGTAGAGCAACAATTCTTTTTTTTCAGCTCCTCAGAGAGGTCATTGCCATGAGGTGCCATGTTGAACTTCCAGTGACCAGTATGAGAGAGTGAGAGCGATAACACCAAATTTAACACACCTGCTCCCCATTCACACCTGAGACCTTGTAACACTAACGAGTCACATGACATCGGGGAGGGAAAATGGCTAATTGGGCCCAATTTGGACATTTTCACTTAGGGGTGTACTGACTTTTGTTGCCAGCGGTTTAGACATTAATGGCTGTGTGTTGAGTTATTTTGAGGGGACAGCAAATTTACACTGTTATACAAGCTGTACACTCACTACTTTACATTGTAGCAAAGTGTCATTTCTTCAGTGTTGTCACATGAAAAGATAGAAGAAAATATTTACAAAAATGTGAGGGGTGTACTCACTTTTGTGAGATACTGTATATACTGTGAAAAATAACCAATATGGGTAGGTGACAAAAAAGAAAAAAAGAAAAAGAAGGCACCAACATCCCTGTACAATAATGTAAAAAGGGAGAAATTTTTTGGCGGGACTTTTCAGGTGCTGGTGTACAGCACGATCGGAAATTTCCGACAACGAATTTCTTGTTGGAAAATTTGAGAACCAGCTCTCAAATTTTTGTTGTCGGAAATTCCGTTGGAGCCTACACACGGTCGGAATTTCCGACAACAAGCTCCCATCGAAACATTTGTTGTCGGAAATTCCGATCGTGTGTACGCGGCATTAGAGTAGGCCTGGTCTTAAAGTGGTTAATAAAAAAAAAATATGCAATGATGTGTTAGCGCATGCAATATGGTGTGAACATACTCTTAATTATTATTATGTTTTATTTTTTTGCAGGTAATCAGCAGGAGAGTCCAATAAGCGCCATAACTCTGAATATAATCAAGTGGAATCTTCAATCCACGAAGGCACAGCCAATTCCTCCATAGGAAGTTGCAAGTACCTTAAATAATAAACAGTAATAATAATAATAATAAAGACTGAAAAAGAACGAGTCACAACATACCTCAACCCCCCCCTCAAAAATAGCAAGTTCCTAACATATTGAAGTCTGATTAATGATCCATCCAAGAATCAGGTTGGCGGCTACATTATAAACATTCGGTTAACTTCTCCATCTGCGTTTTTTTTTTTGCATTATTAATCTTGGCATTTATTACTCTCAGCTCATAAATCTTTGAATTACAGCTGGGGGGGAGGGGGGGAGGGACCAGGACACTCACTATTATTTCAGGTTTGCGCGGTCAGTCCGCCAGGTTACGCATTTTTCAACATTATTGCTTTATTATTTCCAATTTTTGTTATGTAATGGCGTTCCCGCTATTGGATCTGACGGAGGAACAACTTGTTAATGTCGGGTATAAAATGTCTCCGCTGCGGCTCATGAATATCCTAACGGAGCCTTGGGCCCCCCTGAACCCCCTCCTCCGGAGCCTCGGGCCCCCCTAAACCCCCCTCCTCTGGAGCCTCGGGCCCCCATGAACCCCCCCTCCACCGGAGCCTTGGGCCCCCCTGAACCCCCCCTCCTCTGGAGCCTCGGCCCCCCTGAACCCCCCTCTGGAGCGTCGGGCCCCCCTGTACCCCCCCTCCTCCGGAGCCTCGGGCCCCCCTGAACCCCCCCTCCGGAGCCTCAGGCCTCCCTGAACCCCCTCCAGAGCCTTGAGCCCTCCTGAACCCCCCTTCCTCCAGAGCCTCGAGCCCCCCTGAACCCCCCTCCTCTGGAGCCTTGAGCCCCCCTGAACCCCCCTCCACCGGAGCCTCGGGCCCCCCTGAACCCCCCCTCCTCTGAAGCCTCGGGCCCCCCTGAACCCCCCCTCCTCTGGAGCCTCGGGCCCCCCTGAACCCCCCCTCCTCCGGAGCCTCAAGCCCCCCTGAACCCCCCCTCTGGAACCTCAGGACCCCCTGTACCCCCCTTCCTCCGGAGCCTCGGGCCCTCCTGAACAACCCCTCCGGAGCCTCGGGCCCCCCTGAACCCCCTCCGGAGCCTTGAGCCCTCCTGAACCCCCCTTCCTCCGGAACCTCGGGCCCCCCCTGAACTTCCCCCCATCCAGAGCCTCGGGCCCCCCTGAACCCCCCCTCCTCCAGAGCCTCGGGCCCCCTGAACTCCCCATCCGGAGCCTCGGGCTCCCCTGAACCCCTCCTCCTCTGGAGCCTCGGGCCCCCCTGAACCCCCCCTCCGGAGCTTTGGGCCCCCCTGAACACCCCCCCTCCAGAGCCTCGGGCCCCCCTGAACCCCCCCTCTAGGGCCACAGGCCCCCCTGAACCCACCCTCCACCAGAGCCTCGGGCCCCCCTGAAGCCCCTCCGGAGCCTCGGGCCCCCTTGAACCCTCCTCTCCTCCAGAGCCTCTGGCCCCCTGAACTCCCCCTCTCTTCCAGAGCCTCGGGGCCCCCCTGAACCCCCCCGTTCTCCAGAGCCTCAGGACCCCTTGAACCCCCCTCCTCCGGAGCCTCGGGCCCCCCTGAACCCCCCTCCTCTGGAGCCTCGGGCCCCCTGAACTCCCCCCATCCGGAGCCTCGCACTCCCCTGAACCCCCTCTCCTCCGGAGCCTCGGGGCCCCCTGAACCCCCCCTCCGGAGCCTCGGGGCCCCCTGAACCCCCCCTCCGGAGCCTCGGGGCCCCCTGAACCCCCCCTCCACTGGAGCCTCGGGTCCCCCTGAACCCCCCTCCACCGGAGCCTCGGGCCCCCCTGAACCCCCCCGTTCTCCGGAGCCTTGGGCCCCCTTGAACCCCCCTCTCCTCCAGAGCCTCGAGCCCCCTGAACTCCCCCCCCATCCGGAGCATTGGGCCCCCCTGAACCCCCCATCCTCCTGAGCCTTGGGCCCCCCTGAACCACCCCTCCTCTGGAGCCTCAGGCCCCCTGAACTCCCCCCACAAACCACATCGCTGACCAAATATTGTCAGGGCCTCTCCGGCACCTCCGAGTACCATGTCACCCCCCCCCCCCAAAAAAAATGACCTCAGACCCCAAAGGCGGCTGCTCCGTATCAATAACAAAAGAGAGGGGCCCGATCCACCGCTGAGGGTTTGAATATTCGATCGGAAGAATGACGTGTTCTGTGTGTGCTTCATTATTTCTACAATCGGCTGTAATACTCACATCAGCACCTTCTAATAAATATCAATAGCTGAAGATTTACCGAGTTTTGTCACCAAATTCATTTTGGAGAAATCAGAAGGTTTTTTTTTTTTCTTCAATTTTCTTATTTCTACGGATGTGGAAATGACCAGATTAACCCCTTCACCACCGAACGTCACCGAAGACCGGATCCCCAGACCTGATAGACCCCTTCACCACCGAACGTCACCGAAGACCGGATCCCTAGACCTGATAGACCCCTTCACCACCGAACGTCACCGAAGACCGGATCCCCAGACCTGATAGACCCCTTCACCACCGAAAGTCACCGAAGACCGGATCCCCAGACCAGATAAGACCCCTTCACCACCGAAAGTCACCGAAGACCGGATCCCCAGACCTGATAAACCCCTTCACCACCGAACGTCACCGAAGACCGGATCCCCAGACCTGATAGACCCCTTCACCACCGAACGTCACCGAAGACCGGATCCCCAGACCTGATAGACCCCTTCACCACCGAACGTCACCGAAGACCGGATCCCCAGACCAGATAAGACCCCTTCACCACCGAACGTCACCGAAGACCGGATCCCCAGACCAGATAAACCCCTTCACCACCGAAAGTCACCGAAGACCGGATCCCCAGACCTGATAGACCCCTTCACCACCGAACGTCACCGAAGACCGGATCCCCAGACCTGATAGACCCCTTCACCACCGAACGTCACCGAAGACCGGATTCCCAGACCTGATAGACCCCTTCACCACCGAACGTCACCGAAGACCGGATCCCCAGACCTGATAGACCCCTTCACCACCGAACGTCACCGAAGACCGGATCCCCAGACCTGATAGACCCCTTCACCACCGAACGTCACCGAAGACCGGATCCCCAGACCTGATAGACCCCTTCACCACCGAACGTCACCGAAGACCGGATCCCCAGACCTGATAGACCCCTTCACCACCGAACGTCACCGAAGACCGGATCCCCAGACCTGATAGACCCCTTCACCACCGAAAGTCACCGAAGACCGGATCCCCAGACCAGATAAGACCCCTTCACCACCGAAAGTCACCGAAGACCGGATCCCCAGACCTGATAGACCCCTTCACCACCGAACGTCACCGAAGACCGGATCCCCAGACCTGATAGACCCCTTCACCACCGAACGTCACCGAAGACCGGATCCCCAGACCTGATAGACCCCTTCACCACCGAACGTCACCGAAGACCGGATCCCCAGACCAGATAAGACCCCTTCACCACCGAACGTCACCGAAGACCGGATCCCCAGACCAGATAAACCCCTTCACCACCGAAAGTCACCGAAGACCGGATCCCCAGACCTGATAGACCCCTTCACCACCGAACGTCACCGAAGACCGGATCCCCAGACCTGATAGACCCCTTCACCACCGAACGTCACCGAAGACCGGATTCCCAGACCTGATAGACCCCTTCACCACCGAACGTCACCGAAGACCGGATCCCCAGACCTGATAGACCCCTTCACCACCGAACGTCACCGAAGACCGGATCCCCAGACCTGATAGACCCCTTCACCACCGAACGTCACCGAAGACCGGATCCCCAGACCTGATAGACCCCTTCACCACCGAACGTCACCGAAGACCGGATCCCCAGACCTGATAGACCCCTTCACCACCGAACGTCACCAAAGACCGGATCCCCAGACCAGATAAGACCCCTTCACCACCGAACGTCACCGAAGACCGGATCCCCAGACCAGATAAACCCCTTCACCACCGAACGTCACCGAAGACCGGATCCCCAGACCTGATAGACTCTTTCACCACCGAACGTCACCGAAGACCGGATCCCCAGACCTGATAGACCCCTTCACCACCGAACGTCACCGAAGACCGGATCCCCAGACCTGATAGACCCCTTCACCACCGAACGTCACCGAAGACCGGATCCCCAGACCTGATAGACCCCTTCACCACCGAAAGTCACCGAATACCGGATCCCCAGACCTGATAGACCGCTTCACCACCGAACGTCACCGAAGACCGGATCCCCAGACCTGATAGACCCCTTCACCACCGAACGTCACCGAAGACCGGATCCCCAGACCTGATAGACCCCTTCACCACCGAACGTCTCCGAAGATCGGATCCCCAGACCTGATAGACCCCTTCACCACCGAAAGTCACCGAAGACCGGATCCCCAGACCAGATAAACCCCTTCACCACCGAAAGTCACCGAAGACCGGATCCCCAGACCTGATAGACCCCTTCACCACCGAACGTCACCGAAGACCGGATCCCCAGACCTGATAGACCCCTTCACCACCGAAAGTCACCGAAGACCGGATCCCCAGACCTGATAGACCCCTTCACCACCGAAAGTCACCGAAGACCGGATCCCCAGACCTGATAGACCCCTTCACCACCGAAAGTCACCGAAGACTGGCTCCCCAGACCTGATAGACCCCTTCACTACGAAAGTCACCGAAGACTGGATCCCCAGACCTGATAGACCCATTCACCACCGAAAGCCACTGAAGACCGGATCCCCAGACCTGATAGACCCCTTCACCACCGAAAGTCACCGAAGACCGGATCCCCAGACCTGATAGACCCCTTCACTACGAAAGTCACCGAAGACTGGATCCCCAGACCTGATAGACCCCTTCACCTCCGAGCGCCACTGAAGACCGGATCCCCAGACCTGATAGACCCCTTCACCATCGAACGTCACCGAAGACCCGGATCCCCAAATCTGATAGACCCCTTCACCACCGAACGTCACCGAAGACCGGATCCCCAGACCTGATAGACCCCTTCACCACCGAACGTCACCGAAGACCGGATCCCCAGACCTGATAGACCCCTTCACCACCGAACGTCACCGAAGACCGGATCCCCAGACCTGATAGACCCCTTCACCACCGAACGTCACCAAAGACCGGATCCCCAGACCAGATAAGACCCCTTCACCACCGAACGTCACCGAAGACCGGATCCCCAGACCAGATAAACCCCTTCACCACCGAACGTCACCGAAGACCGGATCCCCAGACCTGATAGACTCCTTCACCACCGAACGTCACCGAAGACCGGAATCCACAGACCTGATAGACCCCTTCACCACCGAACGTCACCGAAGACCGGATCCCCAGACCTGATAGACCCCTTCACCACCGAACGTCACCGAAGACCGGATCCCCAGACCTGATAGACCCCTTCACCACCGAAAGTCACCGAAGACCGGATCCCCAGACCTGATAGACCGCTTCACCACCGAACGTCACCGAAGACCGGATCCCCAGACCTGATAGACCCCTTCACCACCGAACGTCACCGAAGACCGGATCCCCAGACCTGATAGACCCCTTCACCACCGAACGTCACCGAAGATCGGATCCCCAGACCTGATAGACCCCTTCACCACCGAAAGTCACCGAAGACCGGATCCCCAGACCAGATAAACCCCTTCACCACCGAAAGTCACCGAAGACCGGATCCCCAGACCTGATAGACCCCTTCACCACCGAACGTCACCGAAGACCGGATCCCCAGACCTGATAGACCCCTTCGCCACCGAAAGTCACCGAAGACCGGATCCCCAGACCTGATAGACCCCTTCACCACCGAAAGTCACCGAAGACCGGATCCCCAGACCTGATAGACCCCTTCACCACCGAAAGTCACCGAAGACCGGATCCCCAGACCTGATAGACCCCTTCACTACGAAAGTCACCGAAGACTGGATCCCCAGACCTGATAGACCCATTCACCACCGAAAGCCACTGAAGACCGGATCCCCAGACCTGATAGACCCCTTCACCACCGAAAGTCACCGAAGACCGGATCCACAGACCTGATAGACCCCTTCACTACGAAAGTCACCGAAGACCGGATCCCCAGACCTGATAGACCCCTTCACCTCCGAACGCCACTGAAGACCGGATCCCCAGACCTGATAGACCCCTTCACCACCGAAAGTCACCGAAGACCGGATCCCCAGACCTGATAGACCCCTTCACTACGAAAGTCACCGAAGACAGGATCCCCAGACCTGATAGACCCCTTCACCTCCGAACGCCACTGAAGACCGGATCCCCAGACCTGATAGACCCCTTCACCACCGAACGTCACCGAAGACCCGGATCCCCAAATCTGATAGACCCCTTCAGTACCGCCTGTGATGTCTCTTCATTGCCGGGACATTATTCTGCGCTATGATAGCTTGACTGACAATTACTCGTGCAATTAATCGTGCAGCAATGTACCCCATATGAATCTTATATTGTTTTCATCAGACAGAAAAGTGTCATCTAATAACCTAAATATTCTGCCTGCAATTGTTCACAGTAATCTCCAAACTGCATCCAAGAGCCGGACTCCGCCCTTTGTCTGCTTTTATTCATCCCCCAGGGCACCATTCCTCCCACTGATACCAATGATGGGGCACCATTCCTCCCACTGACACCAATGATGGGACACTATTCCTCCCACTGACACCAATGATGGGGCACCATTCCTCCCACTGACACCAATGATGGGGCACCATTCCTCCCACTGACACCAATGATGGGGCACTATTCATCCTACTGACACTAATGATGGGGCACTATTCCTCCCACTGATACCACTGATGGGGCACTATTCCTCCCACTGATACCAATGATGGGGCACTATTCCTTGTTTGGGGTGGAGGAACTTGACTGGTCTGCACAGAGTCCTGACCTCAGCCCGAAAGAACACCTTTGGGATGAATTAGAGCAGAGACTGCGAGCCAGGCCTTCTCATCCAACATCAGTGCCTGACCTCACAAATGCTCTTCTGGAAGAATGGTGAAACATCCCCATAGACACACTCCTAAACCTTGTGGACGGCCTTCCCAGAAGAGCTGAAGCTGTTATAGCTGCAAAGGGCGGGGCCAACTCAATATTGAACCCTACGGACTGAGACTGGGAGGTCATTAAAGTTCATGTAAAGGCAGGTGTCCCAATACTTTTGGTAATATAGTGTGTATGCCGTAGTTCGTAGACAATATAACTTTTGCGCAAACCAATCCATATATACTTATTGGGATTTATTGTACCAAAAACATGTAGCAGAATACATATCGGCCTAAAATGATGAAGAAATTCGATTTAAAAAAAAAAAAAAAAAAAACATTCTGGATATGATTTATAGCAGAAAGTAAAAAATATAGTTTTTTTTTTTTAAATTTGTTGGTCTTATTCTTTTTCGTTTATAGCGCAAAAAATAAAACACCCCGAGGTGATCAAATACCACCAATAGAAAGCTCTATTTGTGTGAAAAAAATGATATCAATTTAATTTGGGTACAGCGTTTCACGACCGCGCAATTGTCAGTTAAATTAGCGCAGTGCTGAATAGCAAAAAAAATGGCCTGGTCAGGAGAGGGGGGGTGGGGGGGTGGTCTTCCGGAAAGACACAATACTCACCTATTCTCCAACACTCTGAAGTTCCAGAGGTGTCGATCGCTGGCACCTTCCTGGTCTTCGGCCATCTTCACCTGGCCAGCGCACAGAAGTTACGTCACCCCAAGCTGACCAGTCAAGATGGTAGATGACCGTTACCTGGAAGCAGTGACCACTCCATTACGGGCGCCCGGGCTCCGCCCCCTCTGTCACACCACTACCCTATATGAGTAATGGATAGCATGAATCTATCCACGGCCGCCGCGGCCACTCCCTATTCATGGGTCCGGCCCCTTTCAGGACGCCGGGCGCCTGAACTATAGCGGTTGAGTTTTTTGAATCACCGGAGCGCAGAGCATTGCGCCAGGAGCCCACCCAGGTGTTACAACAGCCAATGAATATGAATGAACACTGATCCTCAATCCGGCCAATCAGAAGACGCGTTTTCCGATTGGCCAAAAAGAGAAGACTCCCGATTGGCCGCCGAGGAGGAGGGAGGAAACAGAAGCCGCCGATGCCAGCGGAGAGCAGAGGAAGGGAAAGCTGTCGCCGCCGCTGCCGAGCAAAGGAAGCCGCCGGGGAAGCGCTGCATAGATGGGGGAAGTGCACCAGATCCGCCGACCGACAGTGAGGGGGGGGGGGGGGGGGCAGGGATTTGGGTGTTACTGTTTGTCACCCCCCGCCCCCCAAAAAAAAAAATTACCATCGGCCGCCTCTGCCTTGAGGGATCCAAACATGGCTGAGCTCAATCCAATACCCAACATGTGATCTCATAACTCTCTCCTCTCTTACATACAGATGACCACTAGGGGGAACTACACCAGGGAAAAGAAATTCTAAAATCTCCTATAAACTTTAACCACTTAACCTCCGAAAGGTTTTACCCCCCTCATGACCAGGCGATTTTCTTTTGCTATTCAGCACTGCGCTATTTTAACTGGCAATTCCTCGGTCATGCAACGCTGTACCCAAATGACATTGATATCATTTTTTTCACACAAATAGAGCTTTGCTTTTTTTTATTTTATTTTATAAACGAAAAAAAGACTGAAAATTTTGAAAAAAAAGAAAAAATATATATATATATATTTTATTTTTTTTTACTTTTTGCTATAAAGCATATCCATCTAAAAAAAAAATCTAATTTCTTTATAAATTTAGGCCAAATGTATTCTTCATAAAAAACAGTGCAGCGCTCACCTCTCACGTGTAAAGAAAAAAAAAAAAAGTATGTATGTGAATGTATGTATATATATATATACATATATATAATCTTTTTTTTTCACACAATTAGAGCTTTCTTTAGGTGGTATTTGATCACCAATGTTTTTTTAATTATATAAACGAAAAAAGACTGAAAATTTTGAAAAAAAAAATACATATATATATTTTTTACTTTTTGCTATAAAACATATCCAATTTAAAAAACATCTAGTTTCTTTATAAATTTAGGCCAGCACTCACCTCTCAAATGTAAAGAAAAAAAAATTATAATATATATATATATATACACACACACATATATAATCATTTTTTTTCCACACAATTAGAGCTTTCTTTTGGTGGTATTTGATCACCACTGCGGTTTTTTTTATTATATAAACAAAAAAAAGATTGAAAATTTTGAAAAATAAAAAAATATATAAATAAATAAATAAATATATATATATATATATATAGCAAAAAGTAAACAAAAATAATAATAATAATATATATATATATATATATAAAAATTTTTTTTTTACTTTTTGCTATAAAACATATCTTTATTCTTCAAAAAACAAAACAAAAAAAAAAACAGTCACCCCTCACGTGTAAAGAAAAAAAAATTATAATATATATATATATACACACACACATATATAATCATTTTTTTTCCACACAATTAGAGCTTTCTTTTGGTGGTATTTGATCACCACTGCGGTTTTTTTTATTATATAAACAAAAAAAAGATTGAAAATTTTGAAAAATAAAAAAATATATAAATAAATAAATATATATATATATATATATATAGCAAAAAGTAAACAAAAATAATAATAATAATATATATATATATAAAAATTTTTTTTTTTGCTATAAAACATATCTTTATTCTTCAAAAAACAAAACAAAAAAAAAAACAGTCACCCCTCACGTGTAAAGAAAAAAGAAATATATATTCATTTTTTTCACATGATTAGAGCTGTCTTTTGATGGTATTTGACCACCACTGCGTTCTTTTTTATTATCTAAGCGAAAAAAGACTGAAAATGATATATATATATATATAAAACAAATCCAATAAAAAGAAATTAAAAATCTAATTTCTTTATAAAATTTAGGCCAAAATGTATTCTTCATAAAAAAAAAAAACAGTGCAGCGCTCACCTCCCACGTGTAAAGATAAAAATGTAAAAAAAAAAAAAAATTGTGTATATATAATTTTATTTTTTATATCTGACTATAGAGCTTAAAACAATATACGCATAACAATCAGATAAATGACACACAGCATATAACACACAATATATTTGTTGATCTTTTTTTTCTTTACACGTGGGAGGCGAGTGCTGCTCTGTTTTTTTTATGAAATATACATTGTTTTTCATTTTTTCACAGGTGATTGAATGCATGTGGTGTTGGCTGCCACTTTTTTTATACTATAGAGCAGTGATGGTGAACCTTGGCACCCCAGATGTTTTGGAACTACATTTCCCATGATGCTCATGCACTCTGCAGTGTAGTTGAGCATCATGGGAAATGTTGTTCCAATAACATCTGGGGTGCCAAGGTTCGCCATCACTATTTTAGGGTGTATACCCAGAAAAATTAACAAATTAATTAATTATTATTGATTTATTTTGTATATTTTTTTTTATTTACACCTACTTATTGAAATCATTTGGGATTTATCTGTAGTTAGATGGTAGGGGGGTGTTTGCACATTAATAGCACGGAAGGTTTATGTTATTGGATTCAAAAAGTATTCTGCTACATATTTTTGGTAAAAGAAATATCAATAAGTGTGTTGGGACCTTATAGTTATATATTTATATATCTTTTTTTCTTCCTTATATATACCGTATACCGACACATAGGTTGGACTTGATGGACTTGTGTCTTTTTTCAACCTCACCTACTATGTAACTATATGTACTATGTAACTATGTAACTATGTAACTATGTAACCGTATTTATCGGCGTATAACACGCACTTTTTTCCCCTTAAAATCAGGGGAAAGTCGTGGGTACGTGTTATACGCCGATCCCCGCTATCGCTATGTGAATGTCGGCGATCGCCGCCGACATTTACATAGCGAGTAGTTTTAAATATGGCGCCGCGGAGTTCGGAGGGACTCGGCGGTGCTGAACGAGCGCCGCCGAAATCACAGAGCCGAGATACACATACCCGAGTGTATTCGGCTCTTTCCGGCGCCGCTCACAGTCACGCCCAGTCCCGCCATTGGACCTGTGTTATGTCCATCATAGGGCGGGACTGTGAGCGGCGCCGGAAAGAGCCGAATACACTCGGGTATGTGTATCTCGGCGGCGTTCGTTCAGTTCCGCCAGCGCCGAGTCCCTCCGGACTCCGCGGCGCCATATTTAAAACTACTAACATGTGTATGGCGGCGGCGGCAGGCGGTAGACATGGACACTGGGGACAAGGCTGCACTGGGGACAAGGCTGCACTGGGGACAAGGCTGCACTGGGGACAAGGCTGCACTGGGGACAAGGCTGCACTGGGGACAAGGCTGCGCTGACAAGACTGCACTGGGGACAAGGCTGCACTGACAAGACTGCACTGGGGACAAGACTGCACTGGGGACAAGGCTGCACTGGGGACAAGGCTGCACTGGGGACAAGGCTGCACTGGGGACAAGGCTGCACTGGGGACAAGGCTGCACTGGGGACAAGGCTGCACTGGGGACAAGGCTGCACTGGGGACAAGGCTGCACTGGGGACAAGGCTGCACTGGGGACAAGGCTGCACTGGGGACAAGACTGCACTGGGGACAAGGCTGCACTGGGGACAAGGCTGCACTGGGGACAAGGCTGCACTGGGGACAAGGCTGCACTGGGGACAAGGCTGCACTGGGGACAAGGCTGCACTGGGGACAAGGCTGCACTGGGGACAAGACTGCACTGGGGACAAGGCTGCACTGGGGACAAGGCTGCACTGGGGACAAGGCTGCACTGGGGACAAGGCTGCACTGGGGACAAGGCTGCGCTGACAAGGCTGCACTGGGGACAAGGCTGCACTGGGGACAAGGCTGCACTGGGGACAAGGCTGCACTGGGGACAAGGCTGCACTGGGGACAAGGCTGCACTGGGGACAAGACTGCACTGGGGACAAGGCTGCACTGGGGACAAGGCTGCACTGGGGACAAGGCTGCACTGACAAGGCTGCACTGACAAGACTGCACTGGGGACAAGGCTGCACTGACAAGACTGCACTGGGGACAAGGCTGCACTGACAAGACTGCACTGGGGACAAGGCTGCACTGACAAGGCTGCACTGACAAGACTGCACTGGGGACAAGGCTGCACTGACAAGACTGCACTGGGGACAAGGCTGCACTGACAAGACTGCACTGACAAGGCTGCACTGACAAGACTGCACTGACAAGGCTGCACAGGGGCAAAGGCTGCACAGGGGCAAAGGCTGCACTGACAAGGCTGCACTGACAAGGCTGCACGGGGCAAAGGCTGCACTGACAAGGCTGCACTGACACTGAAAAGGCTGCAATGACACTAACAAGGCTGCAGATGGACACTGATGAGGCTGCATTGATGGGCATTTTAATGTAAGTTTCTTTTCCTTAAACTTCCCTCCTAAAAGTTTTTTTCCTTAAAATTCCCTCCTAAACTTGGGGTGCGTGTTATACGCCGGCGCGTGTTATACGCCGATAAATACGGTATATATATTTTTTTTCTGTACACGTGGGAGGTGAGTGCTGCTGTTTTTTTTAAATGAAATATACCGGTACATTGTTTTTCATTTTTTCACAGGTGGTTGAATGCATGTGGTGTTAGATGCTGAATTTCTTATACTATAGGGTGTATACCCAGAAGGATTAAGAAAATTAATGAATTATTATTTATTTATTTTGTATATTTTTTTTTATTTACACCTACCTAATGAAATCATTTGGGATTTATTTGTAGTTAGATGGTAGGGGGTGTTTGCACATTAATAGCACGGAAGGTTTATGTTATTGGATTCAAAAAGTATTCTGCTACATATAATTGGTAAAAGAAATATCAATAAGTGTTTTAGGACATTATAGTGTCTACAAAATACGGTATATATATATATATATACTGGATTTTTTATTTATTTTTTTTAAAACTAGTAATGGCGGTAATCAGAATATTTCCTACTTTCTGCTATAAAGCATTTCCAATTTAAAAAATAAATAAGAAATAAAATTTCTTCATAAATTCAGACCGAAATGTATGCTCATCTTTTGTTAAAAAAAAAAAAAAATCCCAATAAGTGTACATTAAAGCGGAACTTCGGTCATTTTTTTCATCTATTAAATCTTCTGCTCTTGTTGTTGTTTTAACTTTGGATAGTAAAACATTTTTTTTTTCTGCCAGTAAATCCCTTATACAGCCCACTTCCTGGTTCTTGTCTGGTCATTGGCCTAGGCTTATGACATCATGCACAGCTCTCTCTCTCTCTCTCTCACTCTGCTGAGAGTTTGCCAGAAAGGGAGGGAGGGTGAGTCATAAGAGGGCCAATGAGAGCTGCAGAGCTGGAGGTGTGTGTCTGTGTATATCCAGGAAGTGAACAGGCAGCAGCTTCAGCTGCCCACAGTTAAAATGGCTGCAGCCAGACTCAGTGGAGGGAGATTTATGCACCATATTTGGCAAGTACAGAATCACAGTATATATAAAATAATATGTGAAGTGGTTGGAGGGAAGCTTCAGAATGGCAAAGATGTTTTTATTATAGATTATGTGAGCAGACTTCAGTTCCTTTTTAATTGGTTTGTGTGAAAGTTATAGAGTCTGCAAACGTTGGGATATATAGTGGAATAAGTATCACTGCTGCTCTCTCTCCTTGTGCAGATGACTGGTCTTGTCTCCGCCCCCTTCCTGTAGTTTTCTGATCTAGTCTCCGCCCCCTTTGTAGTAGTGGGTGGAGCCTACATGGCATCTCTTACAACTCTGCTCTCTCTCCTTGTGCAGGTGTCTGGTCTTGTCTCCACCCCCTCCTGTAGTTTTCTGCAGGCAGCCTGTAGTGTATTTTCTGCAGGTGACTGGTCTTGTCTCCGCCCCCTCCTGTAGTAGTAGGTGGAGCATACGTGGCCGCTCCTACAACTCTGCTCTCTCTCCTTGTGCAGGGTGACTGGTTTTGTCTCCCCCCTCCTTTTGTAGTGGGTGGAGCCTACTTGGCATCTCTTAGAGCCCTTTCACACTGGGGCGGCGGTAAAACGCCGCTATTATTAGCGGCGTTTTACCGTCGGTATTCGGCCGCTAGCGCGCTTTGCCGGTGGTATAGCCGCGCCGTCCCATTGATTTCAATGGGCAGGAGCAGTAAAGGAGCGGTATACACTCCGCTCCTTCACCGCTCCGAAGATGCTGCTGGCAGGACTTTTTTTACCGTCCTGCCAGCGCACCGCCACAGTGTGAAAGCCCTCGGGGCTTTCACACTGGAATGAAAGCAGCGGCACTTTCGGGTCGGTTTGCAGGCGCTATTATTAGTGCAATAGCGCCTGCAAACCGCCCCAGTGTGAAAGGGCTCTTACAACTCTGCTCTCTCTCCTTGTGAAGGGTAATCGGTCTTGTCTCCGCCCCCTTCCTGTGGTTTTCTGCATGCAGCTGGTAGTGTAGTTTCTGCAGGTGGCTGATCTAGTCTCCGCCCCCTCTGTAGTAGTGGGTGGAGCCTACTTGGCCTCTCCTACAACTCTGCTCTCTCTCCTTGTGAAGGGTGATCGGTCTTGTCTCCACCCCCTGCTGTGGTTGCCTGTAGTGGGTGGAGCCTGATGGGCCCCTCCCACAGCTCTTCTCTCTGCACAGGCTATGCACAGCACAGTGATGATGTCACTGCTATTTTTTTTTTTTTACAATTCAATAGCCGGATTCAAAGTTAATTTATATACTTTGTTGCAATTGACCAATCCATTTTAAAATGAAAGTTTCTGTGCCCGGGGTTCAGCTTTAACACCACGAAGCGCGTTCCCATTGGATGAAGCGAGCTCTGATGATCTTATTGCAGAGGCTGCGATCCCTTTTGCGAGGCCCTGCGGCATCGCCCGGGTAACCGAGCCGCTGAATGACAGATACGCGCGGTTTCCGAGAGACGCACGGATCTGCGCCAAGCTTTCTTGCCGAGAGGAAAGTGCCCCCGTCCACAAATACACAAACTGTCAGCGCTGCCAACCGCTTAATAACCAATGTGGTCACGCTCTTTCCCGGATACACCCACAAATGCGGCACTTTTTTTGGAATCCCCGAGTCTTTACCAGCAGCGGAGGGGAAAAGCCATGAAAGCAGAAAATGCTTCTACATTATTAATGTCATTCCTGACGGAGCCGGAGAAACACACTGCACAGGCCGAAGCATTTATCTCCCCTCCTCCATGGATGTGCCCCCTTCCCGACATCCTCAGATTTATTTTTTGCACGACTAACTTGAATTATTATTATTAATAATATACAGAATTTAGTTAGCACAGCTCTTTACAATAGAAAGGGGGACAGTACTGTAATGTGGGGGGGGGACCCCAGATCAGCTGCACTTTTGTAACCCACCAGCCGCTATCCCCTTTAGCTGCAGAGACCAGGAGTGTACACATACCATGGCGCTTTGCTTCACCGCTGCAGCAGGACATATGCCCACCGGCCAAACACTACCTAATTCAAGTGAATGGGGCCACTCAGCCAGCGCCCTGCAACCCCCGGCCAATCCACATGTTTGCTGCACACTAGTTTGGCAGTCAAGGGGTTAATGCTGGTGGTGAGGAGCAGTGGCGGTGCGTCCATAAAAGGCGCACGGGCGCCGCCCCCTCTCTCCGGCCACCCCCTCTAGCACCAATAGATAGATTCATGCATTGCCTGAATCTATCCATGGCTGCTGCTGCCACCCCGGATTCAGCCGCCCGACCCCCTTACAGGCGCCGGGCGCCTGAATTACAGCGGCAGGGTCTTTTTTTTAAGCACCTGATTAGAGGCATAGGCTCTAATAGGTGTCAAAAAAAGGTGACCTGCGAGCGCCATGCTGGGCGCTCGCAGGTCACTCAGCTGTGTTAGAAAAGCGAATGAATATTCGCTTTCCTAACACTAAACCGCCTCTCCGTCAATCAGGTGTTCGGATCTGTTACCTGTTACCTGATTGGCTGAAATGACAGGCACTGTGATTGGACGATTATCAGGGGACAGGAAGAGAGGACGGGAGAAGACATCGAGGAGCTGTCCCACCGCCACCGAGACAGGGTAAGTACAGATGGCGGGCGGGGGGCACACTAGCAGCATTTGATATGGCACAGTGGCTGTGTTTGTTGGGCACAGTATCGGCAATTGATGGGCACAGTGGCTGCGTTTGATGGGCACAGTGGCTGCGTTTGATGGCACAGTGGCGGCAATTGATGGGCACAGTGGCTGCGTTTGATGGGCACAGTGGCTGCGTTTGATGGGCACAGTGGCAGCAATTGATGGCACAGTGGCTGCGTTTGATGGGCACAGTATCGGCAATTGATGGGCACAGTGGCTGCGTTTGATGGGCACAGTGGTTGCGTTTGATGGGCACAGTGGCAGCAATTGATGGCACAGTGGCTGCGTTTGATGGGCACAGTATCGGCAATTGATGGGCACAGTGGCTGCGTTTGATGGGCACAGTGGCTGCGTTTGATGGGCACAGTGGCTGCATATGATGGGCACAGTGGCTGCGCTTGATGGCACAGTGGCTGCGTTTGATGGGCACAGTGGCTGCGTTTGATGGGCACAGTGGCGGCAATTGATGGCACAGTGGCTGAAAGATAGATGGGGGGGGGGGGGTTCGGGATTTTTCAATTTGTTTGCCCCCTCCCAAAAATTTAGAGAACCAGGTGCCACTGGTGAGGAGGCCATACAACGCCTCATCACTACCTGTCAAATGCTTTCTGAAGGGCAATCCAAATGCAGATTGCTCTTCAGAGACCAAAGCTCATGTGAACGAGCCCTTATTTATTTATTTTTTTATTTATTTCAGGTACTTGTATAGCGCCGTTAATTTAGGCAGTGCTTTACATATACATTGTACATTCACCTCAGTCCCTACCCTCAAGGAGCTTACAATCTAAGGTCTCTAAACTCACATACATACACACACTAGGACCATATTAGAGAGGATCCAATTAACCTCCCAGCATGTCTGGAAGTGTGAGAGGAAACTACGGTACCTAAAGATCTCCATAGGCGACGCTTTAAAAGAAAATGTAACAGTTACCAGGTTAGAGTTACAGAGGAGGTCTAGTGCTGGAACTATTACTCTGACAATCGCAGCGATACCTCACATGTGTGATTTGAACACTGTTTACATTTGCGGGCGCGACTTAGGTATGCATTTTCTTTGTTGTGCGAGCTCGCGGGACGGGGGCGCTTTAAAAAAAATGTTTTTTTTTTCCTTATTCATTCATTTATTTATGACAGGTACTCTTTATGGAGGGATCGGGGGCTCTATAAGACCCCCCCCCCCCCCTCCCAATTCCTTCTTTGCACTTAAAAGTATTCAGATTGCCAAAATTGCCAATTCTGAATACCGTCATTTTTTTAAAATCGGCGCCATGGGCAGCCATGTAAACTGGAAATGACGTTGCTTCTGGGATTTAACATCGGAGAACCGATCAGAGCCGAATCCGGTTTTGTTGGGGTCTCAGCCTAGGCGGCGGACGTGCCAAATGGTGGCTCGGGTCTCCCGGTGGGACGTGAGGCCCGGGAAGAGCGGTGGAAGGTGGCAGGAGGGTGTCTGCCCCCCCCTCCTTTAGGATAACAGCCGAGCAGCTACAGATCACCCCGGTATAACCCCTTCACGCCATGGACGCAAATTTGCGTATGGTCGGTGTGAAGAGGTTAACCTGCAAGGCAAAATTATAATGTGCTAGTATGCATCACATACTAGCACATTATGTGAAACTTACCTTAGAACAAAGCCCTTCCAGTAGCGAGCTGTCACCCCTGGCGGAGCTTCGATCTTCACCCTTCTTTCCTTCCGGGTTCACGGACTCCGGCTACGTGTGTGGTTGGAGCTGCGGGAGCCGCAATTTACAGGCGCAGGATTTTGAAGGAACAGCCCGGTAGGCCGTTCCTTCAGAGCGCATGAGCCAGTGATGTCACCGGCTGCACGTACAGTAAATATCTTCTAAGCGTCGCACGTTTCGGAGATTATTATTATATTATTATTATTACCGTATATACTCGAGTATAAGTCGACCCGAATATAAGCCGAGGCACCTAATTTTACCACAAAAAGCTGGGAAAACGTATTGACCCGAGTATAAGATGAGGGTGAGAAATGCACAGCTACTGTAAGTGGAAAACAGGGTCAACAATGTCCATTTGCAGCCTCACTGTGCCCATTTGCAGCCATAGGTCTCCCAAACTTCAAACTCGGTAGTTAAGGGTTCCTAGATGCCCCCTAGCTGCAGCCAAAATTTGGGGTCTCTGGACCCAAAGGGACCCGAAATGACATTGCTGCAGATGGACACAGCTGACCGACTTTGGGCCCTGGTATCTCGGGGCCACTTAGTGCTAGGAGCTTCAAATTTGGTGTGCAAACCCAGTGGTACTAGCTCTACAACATATCCAAAGCTGGGGTTCCTAGCACTAAGTGGCCCTGAGATACAGGGCCCCAAAAATCGGTTCAGAAAATGTCAAGCACTTTTCTGCAGCAGAGAATGACATTTTTCGAACCGACTTTGGGGCGCCGTATCTTGAGGCCACTTAGTGCTAAGAACACCAGCTTTGGATATGTTGTGGTACTTGTTGTTGCACACCAAATTTGGGGTAATTAGCACCAAGTGGCCCCGAGATACGGGGCCCCAAATTCGGTTCGGAAAATGATATTTTTTGCTGCAGAAAAGTGCTTGACTGGAGTATAAGCCGAGGGGGACACATTCAGCACAAAAAAATGTGCTGAAAAACTCGGCTTATACTCGAGTATATACGGTATACAGGATTTATATAGCGCCAACACTTTACGCAGCGCTTTACAATGTAAAAGGGAGACAATACAGTTATAATACAATAAGAAACAGGTGGATTAAGAAGGCCCTGCTCGGAAGAGCTTACAATCTAATAGGGTGGGGCAGGTGGTACAAAAGGTTGTAACTGTGGGGAATGAGCTGGTGGAAGTGGTAGGAGATTAGTTGGAGACGTGATAGGCTTTCCTGAAGAGATGAGTTTTCAGGGATTGCCTGAAGGTAGCAAGAGTAGGGGATAGCCGGACCGGTGGAGGTAGCGAGTTCCAGAGGTTGGGAGAGGCTCTGGAGAAATCCTGGAGACGAGCATGGGAGGAGGAGATGAGAGAGCTTGGGAGTAGGAGGTCTTGAGAAGAGCGGAGAGGACGATTTCGGTGATATTTGGAGACAAGATTGGTGATGTAGCTCGGGGCTTTTTTTTTTTTATGTACAGTACCTATAGGTAAGCCTTATTACAGGCTCGCCTATAGGTAAAAATCATATATGGGAGTTTGAAAATATGGAGGGGAGGGGGATTTTGGAACTTTAAATGATGCACATAGATATGTGCCTCCATCCCTGGTTCGGATACACAAGAAAAGGGAGGTTGGGACTTTAGATGAGGCCGTTGACTAGTGTGGAGGTATATAGATTGTAAAAGCATTTAAATGGCAAAGATGGATGTATAAATACATTACAATTACTAACAGACAAGTAAAAATTGCATTCAGGCACGGACATCAAAAATAAAAATAAAAAACATGATTGCATATATATTGGCTTCACGGTATAGGATATAAAATGAATTGATAAGTAAATATTTGCTGTAAATTCGTACATATATACAGACATATCATCTGAGCGGCACATAGCATTGTTATAAAAGATATGTATACATTGTAAACATCATTGGTTGTAGATAGTGGGTCTAGATAGATTCCTATTGGCAAGGCATAGGACTGCATCCTAAATGACCAACGTGTTTCATGTAGGACACACTTCCTCAGGGGGGCGGATCGGATGCTCAAAAGTATCTACAGAATATAGAATATAATTAGACTAATATAGCACCAGGAGTAAAAGGAACGGGCAAGGTTGCCAATCCTGGGTACTTACATGAGATAAAGCACATTGGTGTAAGGTGATGTCTGTATATATGGACGAATTTACAACAAACATTTACTTATCAATCCATTTTATATCCTATATACCGTGAAGCCAATATGTATGCAATCATGATATTTTTTTGATGTCCGTGCCCTGAATGCATGTGTGTATATAAATGGAATTAACAGTTTTTACTTGCCTGTTTATAATTGTAATGTATTTATACATCCATCTATGCCATTTAGTCAATGGCCTCATCTAAAGTCCCAACCTCCCTTTTCTTGTGTATGAGAGTTTACTCCCGCTTTGTAAAACCTTAGAGAATGTCTATTTCCTACTGAACTCTATACATTAAGGTGAAAAACCTTGTGTGCAGCATCCCCCCCCCCCAGCCCAATCTCGATCCAGCGATGTGCCCGGGAGCAGCGTCTCTCCTGACTCTCTCTCCCTCCTCCCTGCACAGATTGGTAGCAGTGGAAGCCATTTGCTCCCGCTTCTGTCAGTCACATGCAGTGATAATGCAGCGGAGGGTTGAAGCCGAGCCTTCCCGTGTGTTAACAGACAAAGGCAGCTCAGGAGCGAGTCACGCATGAGTGCCCCCCCATAGAAAGCAGCTTCCTATTGGGCCCTCACCAGAGAGAGGAGGAGCCTCTTAGTAAAATGAATGACACCGATGTGTGTGTGCGTTCCTGCATCGCACAAATGTGTACCCAGCCTAAGGAGACTTCTGTTTTAGAAGATGCTCTAGCTGCAAATTTTCTTGTATTATAGGGGGTCTCCAACTGACGGCCCTCCAGCTGTTGCGGAACTACAACTCCCATGAGGCATTTCAAGGCTGACAGTTAAAAGCATGACTCCTCCCACAGGCAGAGGCATGATGGGACTTGTAGTGTCAGAACAGTTGGATGGCTGCCAGTTTGAGACCCCTGATCTAAAGCAAACACGTTTGAGTTTGGGGTGGGGTATGAGAACTTAGAGCCCCTGTCAGGCCTTTATTAGCATCTGTGTCCTTGTTCAGACACCCTAGGATACGCTCTCAACCTGTCCCGGTGAACACCATCAAGTAGGGGAGAAACCAAATTTGCTACCAGAAGAGGAACACTGGGGAAATCTTTCAATGTGGACACCCAGGAGAACCTATTTAAGAGGGTCTTTCCCTAAATTCTGAGAAACTTTCACGCAACTGTTGGGTCTACAGAACAAGAAGTGAAGATAAATCTCCTCAACGGGGTACAGGTGAAAAAAAAAAAAAAAACTGACAAGGATTTTCAATGTTTCCTTCTCCATCCAAAATGAAACATTTTGGCTTTAATTATATGTTAAACTGAGTGCAACTTATGCACTGCTGCAGTATTTGCTCGACAGCGCTAGCAGATCATGGACAGGTTCCCATTGATGTTGGGAATTGCTTCCTACTAGGAATAAAAAAAAAAAAATCAAAATTACAGAAGACTTTAAAGCCCAACTCCTAGGGCGGTGATGGCGAACCTTGGCACCCCAGATGTTTTGGAACTACATTTCCCATGATGCTCCACTACACTGCAGAGTACATGAGCATCATGGGAAATGTAGTTCCAAAACATCTGGGGTGCCAAGGTTCGCCATCACTGTTCTAGGGGATTGGAGAAGAGAGATATTCTTACCTGATCTTCCGATCCTCCCGCATAAGACCGGTCCCTGTGGCTCCTGAAAACCCCCCCCCCGCGGTCTTGTGTGGTGGACTGTTCCCGATGACATCCAGCCTGCTCTGAATGTAAAGACATCAGGAACAGTCCACTGTTGGATCGTGGGGGAGCGCTGTATGCTACTGGAGAGGAGAGCTGAGATGTGCTTACCTAATCCCCAAACCTCCCTGTACAAGACTGGTCCCTGTGGCTGCTGATTCCCCCCCCCCCCCCCGGTCTAGCGTGTTGGACTGTCCCTGACATCATCACACCCATAGCCCCCCTTGCGGTCTGGTGCGGTGGACTGTCCCTGACATCATCACGCCCATAGCCCCCTGTGCTCTAGTGCGGTGGACTGTTCCTGATGACATCAAGCCTGCTCGGGATGTGAGGACATCAGGAACAGTCCACCGCTGGATCGTGGGGGAGTGCTGTTTGCCGGTGGAGCGGAGGATTGGGTGAGTATAGGCTTTCTACTCTCTCCTGAACACTCGTGCAGTGTAAGCACAGTCCCAGTGCATCGGAAATCTTTTTTTTTTTTATTGTGCCCTGAAGTTGGGTTTTAACAAGAGCAACCAGTCCCCCCCCCCCCCCTTTTTTTTTTGCTTAGCAGGGTTCAGCAACAATAAAATGTTTACTGAAGGCCTCATTCACACTGGCATACCTCTGTACACCCCTGTGAATGGCTGTCTTTGCCCACATGTGACACACAAGCGTTCCGTGTCCAGGCAGCCTCATTCATCTCTATTGGAATGCAGTGGTTGCACGGAACCAGCTACTCCCAATGTGACAGCTTTGCGGGTCCACCCCGCTGTCTGTGTTCGGAGGACACACAACACACACCTGCACTGTGGTCACATAATGGGACCAGCGGCTGCACAAACCATCTTTTGTTGGTGGCGATCGGTGCAGTCACTGCGCCCCAACAGACGTGAATGAAACTTCAATGTGGATGTTTGGGATACTTGTGCAGGTCCGCCTATTGCAGCAATTGTTACCTTTCGGAGCTCCTGGGCTTCCGACTCCGAGACTTCCTGATCCTGGATGACGGCCTCTGCCTGGTCTCCTGCAATGGGCCCCGATCTCACTATTGTATCCAGCAACCAGGAATCTGAAAGAGAGGAATATAGAACGGTCACTTGTCGCCATCTGGTGTACAAGATGAATAATGCACCACAGTCTAGGGCACTGTCCACCATAAGTGATAGTGTCCCATTTACTTCCTTCCCACTCCAATATTGAAGTCATTGTGAAGGTTCATTTTTTTTTTTTGTAAAATAACAAAACATGTTATACTTGCCTGCTTTGTGCAAGGGTTTTGCACAGAGCGGCCCCGATCCTCCTTTTCTGGGGTTCCCCCATGGCGCTCCTGGCCCCTCCTCTTTATTGGGAGCCTCCATGGAGAGCCGCTCCTGAGTCCTGCTGCGTCTATTGACACAGACAGCAGGATGCTGATAAGACGGCACTGATGGGCCCTGATGGGTGGCACTGATGGGCACTGGTAGGTGGCACTGGTAGGTGGTATTGATAGGCAGCACTGGTGATGAGGCACTGATTGGTGACATTTATAGGTGACACTGTGGGCACTGATGGGTGGTACTGTGGGCACTGGTAGGTGGCACTGATGGACACTGGTAGGTGGCACTGATGGACACTGGTAGGTGGCACAGGTGGGCACTGATAGATTATTTATTTTTGGGCACTGATAGGTGACTCTCCACGATCAGGACTGATGTCCCTCTCACAGCCGCCGGTGATCGGCTTTTTTTTTTCCTTCTCACACTACAAGCATGAGGAGAAAAAATAGCCGATTACCGGCTCTGTTTACATCACATGATCAGCTGTCATTGGCTGACAGCTGATCATGTGGTATGGGGTTGGGATGGACCCCTTACTCTGATCTGTGATTAGCCGAGTCTCATAGACTTGCCAATCACAGAGTGCGCTGCGTGCACCCTGCAGGGGGCGCACAGGCCGCTCGAGCGTGGGAGGACGTCTATGGACGCCCTCCCGGGAAAATTAAGTCTGCGCTGCAGCTGTCTTTCGGCTATAGTGCGGACGGGAGGTGGTTAAGCACTCCTCGCCCCCTTACACGCCACATTTGGCATGTAATTTTTTTGGGGGGGATGGGAGCAGGTACCTAGTTTTGACAGGTACCCATCACCCACTTCCTGCTCTCCTTGCCTCGCTGCCTAGGTGACTCCTCCTCTCCCCCTCCCAATCTTCTGGGACACATCACAGGTCCCAGAAGATTGCCCGGCCATTCGGGACGCGCAGCGCGACTCACGCATGCGCAGTGCGCACCCGGCTGTGAAGCCGCAAGCTGTCACAGCCGGGTTCCCACACTTGCAATGCCGGCGAATGTGAGAAACTGACCAAAAATAGGTGTGCCAAGCTTGTAGTATCATACTCAGAGACTTGAGGCTGTAATTGGTGCCAAAGGAGCTTCACCAAAGTATTGAGCAAAGTCTGTGAATACTTATGTACATGGGAGGAGCCTGTGATACTTATGTACAGGGGAGGAGCCTGTGATACTTATGTACAGGGGAGGAGCCTGTGATACTTATGTACAGGGGAGGAGCCTGTGATACTTATGTACAGGGGAGGAGCCTGTGATACTTATGTACAGGGGAGGAGCCTGTGATACTTATGTACATGGGAGGAGTCTGTGATACTTATGTACAGGGGAGGAGCCTGTGATACTTATGTACAGGGGAGGAGCCTGTGATACTTATGTACAGGGGAGGAGCCTGTGATACTTATGTACAGGGGAGGAGCCTGTGATACTTATTACATGGGAGGAGTCTGTGATACTTATGTACATGGGAGGAGCCTGTGATACTTATGTACAGGGGAGGAGCCTGTGATACTTATGTACAGGGGAGGAGCCTGTGATACTTATGTACATGGGAGGAGTCTGTGAATACTTATGTACATGGGAGGAGCCTGTGATACTTCTGTACATGGGAGGAGTCTGTGATACTTATGTACATGGGAGGAGTCTGTGATACTTATGTACATGGGAGGAGCCTGTAATACTTATGTACATGGGAGGAGCCTGTGATACTTATGTACAGGGGAGGAGCCTATGATACTTATGTACATGGGAGGAGTCTGTGATACTTCTGTACATTGGAGGAGTCTGTGATACTTATGTACATGGGAGGAGCCTGTGATACTTATGTACATGGGAGGAGCCTGTGATACTTATGTACATGGGAGGAGTCTCTGATACTTATGTACATGGGAGGAGTCTGTGATACTTATGTACATGGGAGGAGCCTGTGATACTTATGTACATGGGAGGAGCCTGTGATACTTATGTACAGGGGAGGAGCCTGTGATACTTATGTACATGGGAGGAGTCTGTGATACTTCTGTACATTGGAGGAGTCTGTGATACTTATGTACATGGGAGGAGCCTGTGATACTTATGTACATGGGAGGAGCCTGTGATACTTCTGTACATGGGAGGAGCCTGTGATACTTATGTACATGGGAGGAGCCTGTGATACTTCTGTACATGGGAGGAGCCTGTGATACTTATGTACATGGGAGGATCCTGTGATACTTATGTACATGGGAGGAGCCTGTGATACTTATGTACATGGGAGGAGCCTGTGATACTTATGTACATGGGAGGAGCCTGTGATACTTATGTACATGGGAGGAGCCTGTGATACTTATGTACATGGGAGGAGCCTGTGATACTTTCGTACATGGGAGGAGCCTGTGATACTTATGTACATGGGAGGAGCCTGTGATACTTCCGTACATGGGAGGAGCCTGTGATACTTCTGTACATGGGAGGAGTCTGTGATACTTATGTACATGGGAGGAGCCTGTGATACTTCTGTACATGGGAGGAGCCTGTGATACTTCTGTATATGGGAGGAGCCTGTGATACTTCTGTACATGGGAGGAGCCTGTGATACTTCTGTACATGGGAGGAGCCTGTGATATGCACATGGGAGGAGCCTGTGATATGTATATGGGAGGAGCCTTTGATACTTCTGTACATGGGAGGAGCCTGTGATACTTCTGTACATGGGAGGAGCCTGTGATACTTCTGTACATGGGAGGAGCCTGTGATATGCACATGGGAGGAGCCTGTGATATGTACATGGGAGGAGCCTTTGATACTTCTGTACATGGGAGGAGCCTGTGATACTTCTGTACATGGGAGGAGCCTGTGATACTTCTGTACATGGGAGAAGCCTGTGATACTTCTGTACATGGGAGGAGCCTGTGATACTTCTGTACATGGGAGGAGCCTGTGATACTTCTGTACATGGGAGGAGCCTGTGATACTTCTGTACATGGGAGGAGCCTGTGATATGCACATGGGAGGAGCCTGTGATATGTACAGGGGAGGAGCCTGTGATACTTCTGTATATGGGAGGAGCCTGTGATACTTCTGTACATGGGAGGAGCCTGTGATACTTCTGTACATGGGAGGAGCCTGTGATATGCACATGGGAGGAGCCTGTGATATGTACATGGGAGGAGCCTTTGATACTTCTGTACATGGGAGGAGCCTGTGATACTTCTGTACATGGGAGGAGCCTGTGATACTTCCGTACATGGGAGGAGCCTGTGATACTTATGTACATGGGAGGAGTCTGTGATACTTATGTACATGGGAGGAGCCTGTGATACTTATGTACAGGGGAGGAGCCTGTGATACTTATGTACAGGGGAGGAGCCTGTGATACTTCTGTACATGGGAGGAGCCTGTGATATGCACATGGGAGGAGCCTGTGATATGTACATGGGAGGAGCCTTTGATACTTCTGTACATGGGAGGAGCCTGTGATACTTCTGTACATGGGAGGAGCCTGTGATACTTCTGTACATGGGAGGAGCCTGTGATACTTCCGTACATGGGAGGAGCCTGTGATACTTATGTACATGGGAGGAGTCTGTGAATACTTATGTACATGGGAGGGGGCTGTGATACTTATGTACATGGGAGGAGCCTGTGATACTTATGTACATGGGAGGAGCCTGTGATACTTATGTACATGGGAGGAGTCGGTGATACTTACGTACATGGGATTTTTTTTTCATTTTTTATTTTTAATTCCTTTTCAAAGATTTCAAACAAACTTCTTTCATGTTGTCATTATGGGGAATTGTTTGTAGAATTTTGAGGAAAATAACAAATTTAATCAATTTTGGAATAAAGCTGTAACATTAAAAACATGTGGAAAAAGTGAAGCGCTGTGAATACTTTCCGGATGAACTTTATATGAGATCTTAGTGATCAGGTTTACATCTATTTAAAATGTATAGTTTTCTTATATATTGCCTTCCTTTCTTATTACTTTATTACTAAATATATTATGTGCAGGACTCAAAAACAATGTTAAAAAATTATTATTTTTTGCATATAAATTTTTTATTTCTAGCCAACAGGAACTTCAGGCGCTCCTTTGATAGCAGGGAGGGATGCGTCATTCTAGCCTAGGCTAAAATTGAGGCGGGAGGGATTGGGGGTAAACCAGGCATAAAGTCTAAAAAAAAAACAAAAAAAAAACTGAAGTTCAAACTACACACACAGCTGACCGAGTCAGAGAAGGGACTCATCCCCCTGCCCTGTATGGCTATGTACAGAATTTAAGCTACAGAGAGACTTACCTTCAGTGCAGTGGCGGCTGGTGCTCAAAATGTTTGGGGGGGCGCAAACAAACTGAAAAAACCCCCATCAAACGCAGCCACTGTGCCCATCAATTGTCACCACTGTGCCATCAAACGCAGCCACTGTGCCCATCAATTGTCGCCACCGTGCCATCAAACGCAGCCACTGTGCCCATCAATTGCCGCCACTGTACCATCAAACGCAGCCACTGTGCCCATCAATTGCCGCCACTGTGCCATCAAACTCAGCCACTGTGCCCATCAATTGCCGCCACTGTACCATCAAACGCAGCCACTGTACCATCAAACTCAGCCACTGTGCCCATCAATTGCCGCCACTGTACCATCAAACGCAGCCACTGTGCCCATCAATTGCCGCCACTGTACCATCAACGCAGCCACTGTGCCCATCAATTGCCACCACTGTGCCATCAAACGCAGCCACTGTACCATCAAACGCAGCCACTGTGCCATCAAACGCAGCCACTGTACCATCAATTGCCGCCACTGTACCATCAAACGTAGCCACTGTGCCATCAAACTCAGCCACTGTGCCCATCAATTGCCGCCACTGTGCCAAACGCAGCCACTGTGCCCATCAATTGCCGCCACTGTGCCCATCAAACACAGCCACTGTGCCATATCAAATGCTGCCACTGTGCCCCCCGCCGTCTGCACTTACCTGTCTCGGTGCGACAGCTCCTCAATGTCTTCTCCAGTCCTCTCTTCCCGTCCTCTGCTATGATTGGACACCTGGTGTCCAATCACAGTGCCTGTCGTTTCAGCCAATCAGGTGACAGCTAACAGACCCGAGCACCTGATTTGCGGAGAGGCGGTTTATTGTTAGGAAAGCGAATATTCATTCGCTTTTCTAAACACAGCTAAGTGACCTGCGAGCGCCCAATATGGCGCTCGCAGGTCACTTTTTTTGACGCCTATTAGAGCCTATGCCTCTAATCAGGTGCTTCAAAAACACCCCCCGCTGCCTGAGAAGGGGCTGGGCACCTGAATCGGGGGTGGCAGCGGCGCCATAGATAGATTCATGCAATGCATAAATCTATTGGAGCTAGAGGGGGGTGGCAGGAGAGAGGGGGCGGCGACCGTGCGCCCTTATGGACGCACCGCCACTGCTTCAGTGGATTGTGCCAGTGCAATCGGTAGGTTCAGAGACATACAGTGGGTAGCTGAGGTTATATGTATGTCACAACCTACCCTGTAAAAGCCGAGTCTCCTCCGGGCTCCATATTGGTCCTATATTGTAATGGCTTATCCCACTGCCCAATCAGATGGCTCGGGAGGTGACAGGAGTGCAACATACGGTATATGCAACTTTTACCTGCTGTAAACAATACAAAAAAAAGTTGTCACATGAAAAACAATTTCATGTGACAACACTGAAGAAATGACACTTTGCTACAATGTAAAGTAGTGAGTGTACAGCTTGTATAACAGTGTAAATTTGCTGTCCCCTCAAAATAACTCAACATACAGCCATTGGAGTGATTATTCGCAAATGGAAGAAGTACAAAAATAACCATCAATCGCTCCCTCAGTCTGGAGCTCCATGTAAGATTTCTCCTCATGGGGTGAGGATGGTCATGAGAAAAGTGAGGGATCCGCCCAGAGGAGGAGCTTGGAGGAGGAGGAGCTTGTGAATGATCTCAAGGCAGTTGGGACCTCAGTCACCAAACAAACCATTGGTATCACAATACTCCACCATGGACTGAAATCGTGCAGCACCCGCAGGGTCCCCCTCCTAAAGAAATCACATGTACAGGACCGTCTGAAGTCTGCCAATGAACATCTAAATCAGTGGTCTCCAAACTGTGGCCTGGGAGCTGGATGCGGCCCATGCTTGCCTTTATCCGGCCCTTGGGGCACTATTCTTTCCACTGACATTAACAATGGGGCATAATTCTTGCCACTGACACCAATAATGGGGCACTATTTCTCCCACTGACACCAATGATGGGGCACTATTCCTCCCACTGATACCAATGATGGGGCACTATTTCTCCCACTGACACCAATGATGGGGCACCATTCCTCCCACTGATACCAATGATGGGGCACTATTCCTCCCATTGACACCAATGATGGGGCACTATTCCTCCCACTGATACCAATGATGGGGCATTATTCCTCCCACTGATACCAATGATGGGGCACCATTCCTTCCACTGATACCAATGATGGGGCACTATTCCTTCCGCTGACACAAATGATGGGACACTATTCCTTTCACTGACACCGATGATGGGGTATTGTTATTGACACCAGGACATTTTCTACTCCCACTGGCCACAGTCTGGCCCCTCTAAAGTCTGAAGGATAGTAAACTGACCCTTTGTTTAGAAAGTTTGGAGACCCCTGTTCTAAATGATTTGGAGAAGGATTGGGAGAAAGTGCTGTGGTCAGATGAGACCAAAATTGAGCTCTTTGGCATCAACTCAACTCGCTGTGTTTGGAGGAAGAGAAATGCTGACTATGACCCCAAGAACACCATCCCTACAGTCACATGGAGGTGGAAACATGATGCTTTGGGGCTGTTTCTCTGGTAAAGATACAGACTAACTTTGCCGCATTGAGGGGCCAATGGACGGGGCCATGTATTGTAAAATCTTGGATGAGAACCTTCTTCCCTCAGCCAGAACACTGAAGATGGGTCATGGATGGGTCTTCCAGCATGACAATGACCCAAAATATACCACCTAGGCCACAAAGGAGCGGCTCCAGAAGAAGCACATTAAGGTCATGGAGTGGCCTAGCCAGTCTCCAGACCTTAATCCTATAGAAAATTTATGGAGGGAGCTGAAACTTCGAGTTGCCAAGAAACCTTCAGGATTTAGAGAAGATCTGTAAAGAAGAGAGGACCAAAATCCCTCCTGAGATGTGTGCAAACCTGGTCACCAACTACAAGAAACGTCTGACCTCTGTGCTGCCAACAAGGGTTTCTCCACCGAGTACTAAGTCATGTTCTGCTTGGGGATCAAATACTTATTTTACTCTCTGAACTGCAATTTATTTATAACATTTTTATCATTTGTGTTCTTTCTGGCTTTTTGGTTGATCTTCTGTCTCTATCATATAAAATACACCTATGATCAACATGAAAGACCCTTCATTTCTTTGTAAGTGGGGCAAACTAACACAATCTACAGGGGGTCAGATCATTACTTACCCCCCCCCCCCCCCTGTATAAAGCGCTCTGTGATTTATACTTGTGTAACATTGGTTCCCCACCTTCAATTTTTAGGAGGGTGGCGGCCGCTCTCTCTACAAAGAGGCCGTTTTATTGGCCGCAGCGTATCAATCAGCGAGTTCTTGGCAGATGACAAGGACGAATAACACATTAACCCGGGTTACGGCCCACGCCGGTGTGATATTCGGGGGGGGGGGAGGGGGGAACGGAGCGCCGGGCGGACACCAGGCTGGTTAATGTTTGCGGAGGTGCTGTCAGCTACCTGCTAATTAAAAACAAAAGGAAAATTCCCTCCGGCTGATTAATGACGACCCGAGCGGTGGGCGAGCGGTGGGCAGGCGGTGCTGGCGATCAGTCAGGGTGACTTTACCAGTTGGGTAATAAGAATTAAATCTCTGACCTCCAGCCAATCCTTCAGTCTTGGGCGGTTGTAGCGGCTCCTCTGCTGGACTGAAACGGCTTCCTCTGATTTCACCGCACACTGTGAGCTTCTCACAATCTGCATTATAGAAGCTGCAGCAACTCAGATAGAGCCCCGCCTCATTTCCTGGAGGACATCCAGCATTATCTAGCCCTCTTCTCTCCAGTCTGACTGTCCCTGGCCCGTCCCTTGTATTCACTTCTTTACATAATGTTGGCTCAGAATCACCTAGAGTGGTCAGCATGCAAATACAGCCTAGGAACGCCCACTCCTCCAATCCTTAATATCATGGAGCCTCAGCATCACATGTAGGCGGTACCTATGCAAATACAGCCTGCCTAGGAACGCCCACTCCTCCAATCCTTAATATCATGGAGCCTCAGCATCACATGTGGGCGGTACCTATGCAAATACAGCCTGCCTAGGAACGCCCACTCCTCCAATTCTTAATATCATGGAGCCTCAGCATCACATGTAGGCGGTACCTATGCAAATACAGCCTGCCTAGGAACGCCCACTCCTCCAATCCTTAATATCATGGAGCCTCAGCATCACATGTGGGCGGTACCTATGCAAATACAGCCTGCCTAGGAACGCCCACTCCTCCAATTCTTAATATCATGGAGGCTCAGCATATGTGGGTGTTACCTATGCAAATACAGCCTGCCTAGGAACGCCCACTTCTCCAATTCTTAATATCATGGAGCCTCAGCATCACATGTGGGCGGTACCTATGCAAATACAGCCTGCCTAGGAACGCCCACTACTCCAATTCCTAATATTACGGGGGCTCAGCATCACATGTGGGCGTTACCTATGCAAATACAGCCTGACTAGGAACGCCCACTCCTCCAATTCCTAAAATCACTGAAGCTCAGCATCACATGTGGGCGGTACCTATGCAAATACATCCTGCCTAGAAACGCCCACTCCTCCAATTCTTAATATCATGAAGGTTTAGCCTATGTGGGCATTACCTATGCAAATACAGCCTGCCTAGGAATGGCCACTCCTCCAATTCCTAATATCAAGGAGGCTCAACATCACATGTGGGCGGTACCTATGCAAATACAGCCTGCCTAGGAACGCCCACTCCTCCAATTCCTAATATTACGGGGCTAAGCTTCACATGTGGGCGGTACCTATGCAAATATAGCCTGACTAGGAACGCCCACTACTCCAATTCTTAATATTACGGGGGCTCAGCATCATATGTGGGCGTTACCTATGCAAATACAGCCTGCCTAGGAATGCCCACTCCTCCAGACTGACACCCACCCATCAAGGCATTTTGACATTTGCATAACTCCTCCGACTGCTTGTATTAGGACTTAGGGCTCTTGAGAGGAGGATTACTGAGGACGGGGTGCTGTGATGTTTTCAAGGAAGCCATGTACAGGCTCCTCCCACCAGTCATCATCTGCCTGCATTGCATACAGAAGCACAGAGACCCAGTGATGAGGTATGTAATGAAAACAGAGAGGGTTTTTTTAAAAGTGTCATTAGCATGTTAATGGGAGGAACCAGTGAAGGCAATATATAAATGTCAGCTTTAATAGGTTGAACAATAAGATAATTGTCTGTTATTATTCCAAAGGAATATAGGATTATAATGACCATATTCTGTCTGTGTATCTCTATCTGCTGGCCTTGTCCTAATACAGAAGAATGATGGAAATTAGGGAGGCACTGATGATGGACGAGTACTGACACTTTTTTTTTTAAGTGCTCGCCGATACCAATTACTGATACCTATCACCTAGGAAGAGGGGTAGAGGGGTGGTTTGGGAGGTGGGTGAGGATGGGGGGGAAGAGTAGGAGGGTAAGTGAGGGCGGGGGGGAAGTAGGAGGGTAAGTGAGGGGAAGGTGGGGAGGGGGAGAGGAAGGGTAAGTGAGGGCAGGGCAAGTGAGGGCAGGGCGGAGGGTGGGGGGAGAGGAAGTGTAAGTGAGGGCAGGGCAGGGGGGGGGGGGGGGGAGTAGAAGGGTAAGTGAGGGGAAGGTGGGGAGGGGGAGAGGAAGGGTAAGTGAGGGCAGGGCAGAGGGTGGGGGGGAGTGGAAGGGTAAGTGAGGGCAGGGTGGGGGGGAGTGGAAGGGTAATTGGGGGCAGGGCAGGGGGGTAAGTAGGAGGGTAAGTGAGGGCAGGGTGGGGGGTAAGTAAGGGCAGGGCGGGGGGTAAGTAGGAGGGTAAGTGAGGGGAAGGTGGGGGGAGTAGAAGGGTAAGTGAGGGGAAGGTGGGGAGGGGGAGAGGAAGGGTAAGTGAGGGCAGGGCGGAGGGTGGGGGGGAGTGGAAGGGTAAGTGAGGGTAAGGTGGAGGGTGGGGGGGAGTGGAAGGGTAAGTGAGGGCAGGGCGGAGGGTGGGGGGGAAAGGAAGGGTAAGTGAGGGCAGGGCGGGGGGGAGTAGAAGGGTAAGTGAGGGGAAGGTGGGGAGGGGGAGAGGAAGGGTAAGTGGGGGCAGGGCGGAGGGTGGGGGGGAGAGGAAGGGTAAGTGAGGGCAGGGGCGGGGGGGGGGGGGAGTAGAAGGGTAAGTGAGGGGAAGGTGGGGAGAGGAAGGGTAAGTGAGGGCAGGGCAGAGGGTGGGGGGAGTGGAAGGGTAAGTGAGGGCAGGGCACGGGGGGGGGGGGGGGGGAGTAGAAGGGTAAGTGAGGGGAAGGTGGGGAGAGGGAGGGTGAGGGCAGGGTGGGGGGAGTGGAAGGGTAAGTGGGGGCAGGGCAGGGGGGGAGTAGGAGGGTAAGTGAGGGCAGGGGGGGAAGTAGGAAGGTAAGTGAGGGCAGGGGGGGAAGTAGGAGGGTAAGTGAGGGCAGGGGGGTAAGTAGGAGGGTAAGTGAGGGCAGGGTGGGGGGGTGTAGAAGGGTAAGTGAGGGCAGGGTGGGGGGTAAGTAAGGGCAGGGCGGGGGGTAAGTAGTAAGGTAAGTGAGGGCAGGGGGGGTAAGTAAGGACAGGGTGGGGGGGGAAGTAGGAGGGTAGGTGAGGGCAGGGGGGGGGAGTAGGAGGGTAAGTGAGGGCAGGGGGGGGGGGGGGGGGGAGTAGGAGGGTAAGTGAGGGGAAAGTGGGAAGGGGGAGAGGAAGGGTAAGTGAGAGCAGGGTTGGGGGGGGGAGAAGAAGGGACTCTGGGAACACAAAGGACAGATAGAGCAGCGCCATCTAAGTGCAGTATCACCGCAATTAAATGTATAAGTATAAGTATATTATATTAGTATGTATAATGTATAAGTGCTCCCAGCACTTCCTGGTAAACTCGGGGGCACTGGTGACGTACCCGGATGTGACGTCATCAGTGCACCTGACTATCTCCGAGTTTACCAGGAAGCGCTGGAAGCCACTAGCGCCCCCGGACCTCTGGCCACCGACACACCAGCGGCTACCACCCGAGAGTAGAGCGGATGAACACCACATTCATCATTTATGCTGGAATTGTTTTTAACCTTGTGAGTGTATTTCTTACCTTTTATACATTAAATTGCGGTCATACTGCCCTTAGATGGCGCTGCTCTCTCTGTCCTTCAGGACAGGAGAATGACAGCTGGTAGGAGGGGAGGAGGGGGCGGGGAGGGGAATCCCACAGACAGATGAAATGTCATTGGTTGTTAAGGACGCGGCGGCCCTACCCCTTAACGACCAATAATTGCCAGCATTCTTATTTTTACATTTCAGCTGTTAGCGGGGGAAATCTCGCTGACAGCTGAAAGAACCGAGGCCTGAAGGTATCGGTTTTGGGTATTGGTGAATTTGCACGAGTACCGATATCTGTGCAAGTGCCTAGTATGGGCACCGAGGAGAGGGGAAGAAAGACAGAGAGGAAAAAGAATTGATATGAGGGGAGTGGAGAGGAGATGGAAGAGGAGGGAGGAGGGAGGAGAGATGAGAGGAAAGGAGAAGATTACATGTATAAAGGGGAGGAATGGGCAGAAGAGGAAAGGGGACTGAAAAAGAATAAAGGGAGACAATACAGTTAGAAGAGGGGAGAGGAAGAAGAATGGGTGGGGGAGAGGAGAGGAGAGGAGAGGAGGAGGAGGAGGAGAAAAGAAGGAGAGATGGAGGGGAGAGAAAGAAGAATGAATGGAGGAGAGGAGAGTGAAAGAAAGAAGGTGAGATTGGGAGATGAAGGGGGAGAGGAAGAAGAATGAATGGAGGAGAGGAGAGTGAAAGAAAGAAGGTGAGATGGGGAGATGAAGGGGGAGAGGAAGAAGAATGAATGGAGGAGAGGAGAGTGAAAGAAAGAAGGTGAGATGGGGAGATGAAGGGGGAGAGGAAGAAGAATGAATGGAGGAGAGGAGAGGGGAAGAAAGAAGGTGAGAGGAGAGGAGAGATGAGAGGTGAAGAGGAGAGGAAAGGAGAAGATTAAATGTATAAAGGGGAGGAAAGAGCAGAGGAGGAAAAGGGACTGAAAAAAATAACGGAAGACAATAAGGTGAGAGGAGGGGAGAGAAAAAAGAATCAATGAGAGAAAGGAGAGAGAAAAGATAAGGAGATGGAGGGGATAGGAAGAATGGAAGGGAGAGGAGATGAGAAGAGGAGAGGCCAGGAGAGGTGAAGGGAAAAGTGTCTAGTAGAGGGGAGAAGAGGAGGAGGGGATTAAAATGGATACAGGAGAAGAAGAATGGATAGGTGAGTAGGAGAGGAGAGGGAAGGAGTGGAAAGGAGAGGAGAAAGAGAAACAGGAGAAGAGACAGAAGGAGAGGAGAGGGATGGGAAGAAAGAAAGAAGTCAGGAAAGAAGGAAAAATGAAGAGAAAGAGAACTTAGATAATGAGAAGACATAAGATGGGAGAGAAGGGTGTAGAGAGGAGAGTGAAGGGGTTACAGGCGCTATGATGTGCGCTCACTTTGTTGTTTTGCAGTGTGACATCACTGTGGGATGTTGGTGGATAACCCTTTCCTGAGGAGGCCACCTCCGCCCTGCAGCCCCGACCTGCTCTCAGCCCACTCTGGATGGAAATGTTCCAGGCTGTGGTCACCGCCGCCGTCTGCTTTGCATTACTGAACACGATCGGCACATTCTGTATTATGGGGAGACGAGCTCAGCTGCTGAGAAAGCGGACGGAGCTCTGAGATTTCCCGTCTTAGAAAATCAATCACAAATACTCTGCAGAGTCTCCTCTGCCTGCTTAGTGTAGGATATCACTATACATGGAGATTTCATTTATCCATCCTTTGCAAGGTGCCTGAGAAGTTCCGAAACCCAGAAGCACTCTATTTTCTAATACTCAATTAGATTCCGTGGCCAAAACTTACCCCACCCTCCTCCTCCAGAGCCTTAATATTGGCCCTAACTATGATCCATTACAAGTACTGGCCCATAACTATGACCCATTACAAGTACTGGCCCATAACTATGACCCATTACAAGTACTGGCCCATAACTATGACCCATTACAAGTACTGGCCCATAACTATGACCCATTACAAGTACTGGCCCATAACTATGACCCATTACAAGTACTGGCCCATAACTATGACCCATTACAAGTACTGGCCCATAACTATGACCCATTACAAGTACTGGCCCATAACTATGACCCATTACAAGTACTGGCCCATAACTATGACCCATTACCAGTACTGGCCCATAACTATGACCCATTACCAGTACTGGCCCATAACTATGACCGATTGCCAGTACTGGCCCATAACTATGACCCATTACCAGTACTGGCCCATAACTATGACCGATTGCCAGTAATGGCCCATAACTATGACCGATTACCAGTACTGACCCATAACTATGACCGATTACCAGTACTGGCCAATAACTATGACCCATTACCAGTACCAGCCCATAACTATGACCCATTACCAATACTGGCCCATAACTATGACCGATGGCCAGTACTGGCCCATAACTATGACCGATTGCCAGTACTGGCCCATAACTATGACCGATTACCAGTACTGGCCCATAACTATGACCTATTACCAGTACTGGCCCATAACTATGACCTATTACCAGTACTGGCCTATAACTATGGCCCATTACCAGTACTGGCCAATAACTATGGCCCATTACCAGTACTGGCCAATAACTATGACTGATTGCCAGTATTGACCCATAACTATGACCCATTACCAGTATTGACCCATAACTATAACCAATTACCAATACTGGCCAATAACCAATAGTGTGAAGGTAGGGGTGGAACAAGCTCTCAACTACAAGAGCCGATTGATCATTGTATAACAGCATCCAGGTATTAAGGCCACTGCATTCCCACCATGTGTGCACATATACTGTATGCAGCCTCCCACCAAGAACCCCGGGTCCCGTACTTATGATAGGGAACCACCTGATAGCCTCTGATTGGCTATTACAGCGATCCGTTACTATGCAGGCCACCCCTGTATTATTTTCTCCCCCCGAAAGGAGAAAAAAAAGCATTTTTACATTAGTGTCAGTATATTTTAGGTCAGATAAAAAAAAAAAAAAAAACTATTGTTTCTGGACCTTACTATAGGTGCAAACATCAATCATCACCCACATACAGGAGCATCTCAAAAAAATTGAATATCTTTAAAAAGTTAATTTATTTCAGTAATTCAATTCAAAAAGTGAGACTCGTATATTTTATATAGATTCATTACACACAGAGTGATATATTTCAAGCATTTCTTTCTTTTAATGTTGAGGATTATGGCTTATAGCGAGTGACAACCCAAAATTCTGTATCTCAGAAAAATAGTATTCTACTGAAGTCCAATAAAAAAAAAAAAAGGATTTTTAATACATAAATGTTGTCTTAGTGAAAAGTCTGTCCATGTACAGTATAGTTTGCACTCAATACTTGGTCGGGGCTCCTTTTGCATGAATTAGACCACCAATGCGGCGTGGCATGGAGGTGATCAGCCTGTGGCACTGCTGAGGTGTTATGGAAGTCCAGGTTGCTTTGATAGCGGCCTTCAGCTCTTCTGCATTGTTGGGTCTGGTGTCTCTTCTCCTCACTCCTGGCTGCTGGAACCGCTCCTGGCATGCTCCACCTCTTGCTCCTGCCACCGGTCTTGCTATGCTCCACCTGTTGCTCCTTCACTGCTGGCACTGTTCCTGGTGCATTCTACCTGTTTATCCTGGTCGCTGGGGTCGCACCTGATATGCTCCAACTGGCACACATCTGCTGGCACTGTTCCTGTTATACTCCATCTCTTACTCCAGGCCACTGGCACTATTCCTTATACACTCCACCTGTCGCTCCTGGCACTGTTCCTGCAATGCTCCTCTAAGATGGCCTTGCAGCTGGTTCATCACCCGTCACCTAGTCATTTCTGGCCGTGGCCCTATAGTATCTGACTGCTATGTCTGCCAGTATCTGCGGAAGCGACCTCAGGCATTATGGGTGGAGGGGGAGGCGTGATGGAGGGACGGGCTTCCTGGTGAATACCGTCTATCCCTTAGACTTAGGCATACCCAGTGGTGGTGAGGGTAGGGTCCAGTTTGTTGGGTTTCTGATACATTTTCTGATTGCACAAAAACAGCAACAAAATTCTCACTAGCTATAGCTAGCTTGCATATTTCTGATTTGTCTTTTAAAAAAAAAAAAAAATATATAATCAAATCATTATGATTTTCTTTCAGCCGTTCTGTTCCTAGCTATCCAAATGTGAAGTAAAAGCAAGCGACTGATATCTTGGGCGGTCGCAGTGATACCTAATAGGACCGGTGAGAGGGATTATTTGGAGAAGAGGATATTGGGAATCATTGGGTGATCCATTTTGCCGCTTTATAAACATAAAAAGGATAAGAATCCCTGTCCCAGATTATTTCCACCTTTGTCAAAATATGTTGACAATGATAAGAGTATAAAAACAACGTAATAAAACAAAAAAAATAATTGGGCATTTTATATACAGTGCCTTGAAAAAGTATTCACACCCCTTGACATTTTCCACATTTTGTCATGTTACAACCAAAAACATAAGATCCCTTTCATACTGGGGCGATTTTCAGGCTTTTGTGCTAAAAATAGAGCCTCTCAAGCCCCCCCAGTGTGAAAGCCCCGAGTGCTTTCAGGATGGGAACGAAAGTTTGGCAAGCAGCATCTTTGGGGCGGTGCGGGAGCAAACACCGCTCCTCCTCCGCCTCTGCAATTGGAATCAATGGGCAGCGCTGCCGAAGCGCCTGCAAATCGCTTCGGCAGCGGTGCTTTGCGGGCGCATTTAACCCTTTATTCAGCCAATAGTGGGAGTTAAAAGTGCCCCGCTAGTGGCTGGAAAGCGCCGCTATAACAGCGGTAAAGTGTCGCTAAAACTAGCGCCGCTTTACCACTAACGCCTGCTCGGCCACAGTGTGAATGGGGTCTAAATGTATTTTATTGGAATTTTATGTGATAGACCAACACAAAGTGGCACATAATTGTGAAGTGGAAGGGAAATGATAAATGGTTTTCAACATTTTTTACAAATAAATATGTGAAAAGTATGTGGGGTACATTTTTATTCAGCCCCTTTACTCTGATACCCCCAACTAAAATCTAGTGGAACCAATTGCCTTCAGAAGTCACCTAATTAATAAATAGAGTCCACCTGTGTGTAATTTAATCTCAGTATAAATACAGCTGTTCTGTGAAGACCTCAGAGGTTTGTTAGAGAACCTTAGTGAACAAACAGCATCGTGAAGGCCAAGGAACACACCAGACAGGTCAGGGATAAAGTTGTGGAGAAGTATAAAGCAGGGTTAGGTTATAAAAAAATATCCCAAGCTTCGAACATCTCACAGAGTTCTGTTCAATCCATCATCGGAAAATGGGAAGAGTATGGCACAACTGCAAACCTACCAAGACATGGCCGTCCACCTAAACTGACCGGCCGGGCAAGGAGAGCATTCATCAGAGAAGAGCCAAGAGGTCCATGGTAACTCTGGAGGAGCTGCAGAGATCCACAGCTCAGGTGGGAGAATCTGTCCACAGGACAACTATTAGTCGTGTTCTCCACAAATCTGCCCTTTATGGAAGAGTGACAAGAAGAAAGACATTGGTGAAAGAAAGTCATAAGAAGTCCTGTTTGCAGTTTGTGAGAAGCCATGTGGAGGACACAGCAAACATGTGGAAGAAGGTGCTCTGGTCAGATGAGACCAAAATTCAACTTTTTGGCCTAAAAGCAAAATGCTTTGTGTGGCGGAAAACTAACACTGCACATCACCCTGAACACACCATCTCCACCGTGAAACATGGTGGTGGCAGCATCATGTGGTGGGGATGCTTTTCTTCAGCAGGGATAGGGAAGCTGGTCAGAGTTGATGGGAAGATGGATGGAGCCAAATACAGGGCAATCTTAGAAGAAAACCTGTTAGAGTCTGGAAAAAATTTGAGACTGGGGCGGAGGTTCACCTTCCAGGAGGACAACGACCCGAAACATACAGCCAGAGCTACAATGGAATGGTTTAGATCAAAGCATATTCATGTGTTAGAATGGCCCAGTCACAGTCCAGACCTAAATCCAATTGAGAATCTGTGGCAAGACTTGAAAATTGCTGTTCACAGACGTTCTCCATCCAATCTGACAGAGCTTGAGATATTTTGCAAAGAAGAATGGGCAAAAATGTCCTCTCTAGATGTGCAAAGCTGGTAGAGACATCCCCAAAAAGACTTGCAGCTGTAATTGCAGTGAAAGGGGGTTCTACAAAGTATTGATTCCGGGGGGCGCCATACATATGTCCCCCCACACTTTTTATTTATTTGTAAAACATTTGGAAAACCATTTATCATTTTCCTTCCACTTCACAATTATGTGCCACTTTGTGTTGGTCTATCACATAAAATCCCAATAAAACGTTTTTGGTTGTAACATGACAAAATGTGGAAAATGTCAAGGGGTATGAATACTTTTTCAAGGTACTGTATGCGGTATAAACTAGGTTTTTGGTGTGTTGTCTCCATCTAGTGGCCAAGATAGGAAAGGCAGGGCTACAATGGAGATTCTAGGCAGTTGCCTGCACTGAGGTGGGGCTCCGAACAAGTCAGGATTTCCACACGGCGCGGCTTCCAACTATAACAATAAAAGTGCAGGTGGGGGCCCTGGGTGTCAGCAACATCAACACACTGAGTCAGATGAACAGGGAGAGGATGAATTGTCAGAGGAAGTTGAACAGGCTCCTTGTGAATGTCGACAATTGCCCTTGGCCGGACACCATCATCAGACAATCGCACCGAGCTTCGTCAACTTTTTTTTGAGCGCCAAGTAAAAAGTTCACAAACTCCGGCGCGTTACGTAGAGTTAAAGTTAAAGGAAAAAGTACGCTAAACTTTAAAGCTCCACTCCAGGCAAAAAAAATAAACTGCTCTTGTGGAGGGGCCTCCCCGTAATGTAATACCGCGTACACACGATCGGTTCTCTCGTCGGCTTTTCCAACAGGATTCCGCTCAAGCCTGCCTTGCATACACAACGGTCACGCAAAAGTTTGCTGAAATTAGAACCGTCAAGAATGCGGTGACGTACAACACTACGACGAGCCGAGAAAATGAGGTTCAATGCTTCCACGCATGCGCCCGAATTGTTTCCGAGCATGCGTAGGGATTCTGCGCGTCGGAATTTGCCACAGACGATCGCATTTTCAGATAGGAACTTTTCCCGGCCGAAAAATTGAGAGCATGGCCTCAATCTTTTGCTGGCTGAAATTACGCCAGCAAAAGACCGATGGAGCATACACACGATCGCATTTTTAGACGAAAAAAATCTCATCGGTCTTTTGCGGGCCGAAAGTCCGACCGTGTGTACGTGGCATAAGGGTTAAAGTGATTGTAAAGGATCTTTTTTTTTTTTTAAATAACAAACATATACTTACCTCCACTGTGCAGCTCACTTTGCACAGTGTGGCCCCGAACCTCCTCTTCTGGGGTCCCCCGGTGGCTCTCGCGGCTCCTCCCCACATCAGATAACCCCCCTGGGAGAAGCGCTCTCCCAGGGGGGTTACCTTGGGGGCGCGCACCCGAGTCCATCATTCGGCGTCCATAGATACGAATGCCGGCCCCGGCCGCGTCATTGGATTTGATTGATAGCAGCGCAGCCATTGGCTCCCGCTGCTGTCAATCTATCCAATCAAGAGCCGAGAACCCCCAAACAGAGGAAGAGCGCGTCTCCGGTGTGAGAAATTTCAGGGCTCAGGTAAGTATAACGGGCGGGGGGGGGGGGAGCTGCTGGGGCCAATCTCACTGCCAGGTGTTTTTCCACTAGGATGCATTAAAGCGGAGTTCCACCCAAAAATGGAACTTCTGCTGATCGGATTCCCCTCCCCCCTCCGGTGTCACATTTGGCAAAACGGATTGCACCTCTGTGACCAGGGCCATCTTTTTGCATGGGCATGCTGAGCAGTTGCCCTTGGGCGCCACTTGCCTGGGGGGCCCTACCAGCCAAGCATCATTCTGCCGCATTGTGCCAGTGCTGTGCAATAGTGTCACCAGCGTGGGGCCTGATACGGCCACGACCCCCCCAATTTTACTCTGTGCCCCCCGCTTGTGCCCCCCACAAATATCTCCCGCTTATGCCGCGTACACACGGTCAGACTTTCTATCCTACTTGGTCCGGTACACTTTCTGACAGACTTTGTCCGCCAGGTGCGTCGGACTTTAAAACGGACGGACTTGCCCACACACGACCGGACTTTGCGGCGGGCTAAGTCCGCCCGTCTTTCCGACGGACTTTCGCCGGAGTTACGGCGGACTTTCAGAATGAACGGACTTGCCCACACACGGACAAGTCTGTTCATTTTGAACGTGACTCAGGTGCGACGGGACTAGAAAAGGATGTCAATCTTGCCGCTTTTATCGGCGAGATTGACACCTTGCGAGCCCTGTCGCGGGTCATACCAGGCCCTTAGGTCTGGTATGGATTATAAGGGGAACCCCCTAAGCCGAAAAAACGGCGTGGGGTCCCCCCTAAAATCCATACCAGACCCCGATCCAAGCACGCAGCCTGGCCGTTCAGGAAAGGGGGTGGGGATGAGCGAGCGCCCCCCCCCCCTCCTGAACCGTACCAGGCCGCATGCCCTCAACATGGGGGGGTGGGTGCTTTGGGGGAGGGGGGCGCCCTGCGGGGCCCCCCCACCCCAAAGCACCTTGTCCCCATGTTGATGAGGACAAGGGCCTCTTCCCGACAACCCTGGCCGTTGGTTGTCGGGGTCTGCGGGCGGGGGGGGGTTTATCGGAATCCGGGAGCCCCCTATAATAAGAGGGCCCCCAGATCCCGGCCCCCCCACCCTATGTGAATGAGTATGGGGTACATGGTACCCCTACCCATTCACCTAGGGAAAAAGTGTAAATAAAACACTACACAGGTTTTTAAAATATTTTATTAAACAGCTCCGGGGGGGGGGGGGGGGGGGGGGATCTTCCTCCGGCTTCGGGGGTCCCTCCGGTTCATCTTCTCCCGGCGTCCGGTTGGTTCTTCTCCCGGTGTTCCAGTTCTTCGGCCGGCTCCTCCACTGTGTTCAGGTAGCTCTCTTGCCAGCAGAGGTCCGGACTTCTGGGCTTCTTGTCTTCTCTTCTCCAGATGTTGACACGACACTCTCTCCGGCTGGACTGCTCTCTGAGGGCTGCGTTGTGACTTATATAGGCGGAGACCCCGCCCCCTTTTGATGTCACAGTCCCTGGGCATGCTGGGACTGTGATGTTTTAAGGGGCGTGGTCAACATCACCCAGTGACCACGCCCCCTAAAACGTCACAGTCCCAGCATGCCCAGGGACTGTGACATCATATGGGGGCGGGGTCTCCGCCTATATAAGTCACAACGCAGCCCTCAGAGAGCAGTCCAGCCAGAGAGAGTGTCGTGTCAACATCTGGAGAAGAGAAGACAAGAAGCCCGGACCTCTGCTGGCAAGAGAGCTACCTGAACACAGCGGAGGAGCTGGCCGAAGAACTGGAACACCGGGAGAATAGAGCGGAGAAGAACCAACCGGACGCCGGGAGAAGATGAACCGGAGGGACCCCCGAAGCTGGAAGAAGACCCCCAAAGCCGGAGGAAGATCCCCCCCCGGAGCTGTTTAATAAAATATTTTAAAAACCCGTGTCGTGTTTTATTTACACTTTTTCCCTGGGTGAATGGGTAGGGGTACCATGTACCCCATACTCATTCACATAGGGTGGGGGGCCGGGATCTGGGGGCCCTCTTATTATAGGGGGCTCCCGGATTCCGATAAGCCCCCCGCCCGCAGACCCCGACAACCAACGGCCAGGGTTGTCGGGAAGAGGCCCTTGTCCTCATCAACATGGGGACAAGGTGCTTTTGGGGAGGGGGGGCCCCGCAGGGCGCCCCCCCTCCCCCAAAGCACCCACCCCCCATGTTGAGGGCATGCGGCCTGGTACGGTTCAGGAGGGGGGGGGCGCTCGCTCGTCCCCACCCCCTTTCCTGACCGGCCAGGCTGCGTGCTCGGATCGGGGTCTGGTATGGATTTTAGGGGGGACCCTACGCCGTTTTTTCGGCGTAGGGGGGTTCCCTTTATAATCCATACCAGATTTTTCCTATTGCAGCGAGCGCGAGATGCAATACCCTGCCCTCGTGTCGTATCCGGTCCGTTGGACCAGCATACACACGAGCGGGCTTTCCGTCGGACCAGCACACACACGAGCGGACTTTCCGCCCGAAACTGAGTCCAACGGAAAGATTTAAAACATGTTTCAAATCTAGGTCCGGCGGGCTTTTGGGAAAAAGTCCGCTGGAAAAGTCCGCCGGAGCCCACACACGGGCGGATTGTCCGGCAGACTCTGGTCCGCCGGACCAAGTATGCCGGAAAGTCCGACCGTGTGTACGCGGCATTACACATAATTAGTGCTTTTGTACTGTCCCATTTCAAACTGTAATCTCTTGTTTTTCAATTTCTTGCTTTTCTAGCTCGTGATATATTGTCCAAACGTTGTGTAAACGTTTAAACACTGGTTTTGTTGGAAGTACCAATAAATATAGCCTTATTGATAATTTGCATTTTTATTCTTGTGCGTGATTGTGTAGACAGGGCCCCAGTGCACTGTATTGCCCGGGGGCCTATAATGCTCTTACGATGGCCCTGCCTGTGACCCAGAGGAGAAGCCCAGCCTAAAAAGCTCAGGCTGGACTTCTCCTTTAAAGAGCCTAGAGAAAGGAAATGCTCCCTTCTACCCCGGTGACGGTTCTGGGTGGCTCATGTTGTTGGATACTCTCCAGGTATGAAGCAGATAGAAGAAGCACACAAGAAGGACTTTTGTCGTAATCAAGGTCCTGCGTTTGGTCCTACAATCTCTCTGTGATGACCCAGAACAGCCCGGAGCCAGTAGACGGGGGGGGATAAATATAGCATTGGAGGAGCCGTGACGGCATCCCTCCCCTGGACAGAATTCCCGCCATTAATCCCGGGATTAGCAGCAGCTGCATCCGGGTTATATCACATTATGACACCGGTGGAGGGGAGACTGCGCTGCCATATACCAGGCGGGGGGGAGGGGAGCCGGGGGGCTGAGATATATATGGTGGGTTGTGTAGAAATAAAAAAACTTTATTCCTCAGCACAGTAAACGCGGAGAATGACTTCTGACTACAATTATAACAGCCGCACCCGAACGTTAAACACAGCTGCCATTTAAAAAGCAAGATGCGATCCGAAACGATCCTAATAAAATTCAAACGCATTATTAACCACTTTGCATCCTTGGGCCATTTTGAATTATAATTGACTTACTTGAAGTGGATAAAACAAACTCATGGCTGCAGCCGCGTGCGCTTGGCGTCTACTGCTGCCCAATCACTTTAAGTAGTGAAAAGGGCGCCACCCTCCCCCCCAGCACTGCCTCCTGACACTCCCCACAGTGGTTCCCGGGCCCCCTGTTCCTCCAGGGACAGACAGGAAGAGAAGGAGAGCATGGCACATCGACGATGATTTCCCAGTTTTAGAGCCGTCATTCCCTGGCTACAGTAGCCAGGGAAGCAGCTAACCAAGCAAGATCTGTGCTTGAGTAGCAGCACTGGAGGGCATGGGAGACATTAGGAGGTTGATTTTTTTTTCCCCATGAAAGTGGAGTTATCATTCGAGCATATGGTTCAACCAGTGGCGGCCCATCCATTAAGGGCACACGGGCACCGCCCCTCTATCACGCCATCCCCTATACGAGTAATGGATAGATTCATGCATAGCATAGCATGAATCTATCCACAGCCGCTGCAGCCACCCCTTATTCATGCGCCCGGCCCCTTTTAGGACGTCTGTCACAGTGGCTGCAATTGATGGGCACAGTGGCTGCAATTGATGGGCACAGTGGCTGCAATTGATGGGCACAGTGGCTGCAATTGATGGGCACAGTGGCTGCATTTGATGGGCACAGTGGCTGCATTTGATGGGCACAGTGGCTGCATTTGATGGGCACAGTGGCTGCAATTGATGGGCACAGTGAGGCTGCAATTGGTGTTTTTGAGCACCAGCCGCCACTGGGTTTGACTAGTGACTATGCCACTGGCAGCAGGGGCTGACTGGCAATTTTTGGCCCAGGGGGCAAATACAACCCAGAGGCAACTCAGGCACCCTCCCGCTCTTCCTTGCCTCCTCCCAACCCCCATCCCAGGCTGAAGCTCCAGGTACTCTCTGCTCAACGGGTGTGACTCTGGGTTCCTGAACTGGCAGGCAGGGGGCAGCTTGGTCGGGGCTAGTCCAGGGGGGAACAAAGCCTTTGGTTGGGCATGGAGCTGGCCTCTGCTCAGACACGGTGTACACCATCCATGTCGGGGGGCAGCCTGTGCCTTTGTCCTCATTCCGCACTCAGTAGGACATCAGAGGGGACTTCTTGTTCTCCTCCTCACCAGGAAGCTTTTAGGCATGTCTGCAGCGGAATCGGTGAGGCATTTTTACCGGCATTAGAGCAGCCCTGGGGGCAATGCCCCCCCCCCGGTGCAATTGCCCCCCCCCCCCCGGGCAATTGCCTCCCCCCCGCCCCAGCCCAGTCTGCCCCTGCACTGGCAGCAACTCTCCAGCAACAGGCAAACGTTAAACAAACTCCATATCTCACACCCATCCACAATGGCCAGCAGATAAGTATCAAGGGCCACTCTATGGGGTTGATTTACTAAAACTGGAGTGTGCAAAATCTGGTGCAGCTGTGCATTGTAGCCAATCAGCTTCTAACGCCAGCTTGCTCAATAAAGCTTTGACAATAAAACCTGGAAGCTGATTGGTTTCTATGCAGAGCTGCACCAGATTTTGTACCCTCCAGTTTTAGTAAATCAACCCCTAGGGGTCTAATAGACCCTTGATGTCTCCAGATAGTATATCTGTCACCTGCCCATGCTATCACATAGAGGGCTTTTTAACCCCTTGTAATAGAAAAAACTAAATTTTAAAAAGTGCAAGAAAATAATAAATTATATTTAAAAAAAATTAAAATAACAAAAAATAAATAAATAAAAGGGATTCCGCGTCTTCATGATTGAAAGACCTGAAATGCAATGATGCTGGACATCCTAGCGCCAGGAAATGAGACGGGCTCTATCTGACTTGCTGCAGCTTCTAATGCACACTGCAAATATTCCCAGAAGCGTGGCCACCTTCCAAAAAATGAGAAAGGTAGACAGACCATCGATGGCCCAACTTTTCTATCACAGGCTGCCTTGTAAGAGAAGAAGAGACCCCGGTGGTGACAGGGTCACTTTAAAAAGAGAAGTGTGGGGCATGAAAAAAAAACCAAAAAAACATTCATACTCACCTAGGTGGGTGCATCATCGATCTGACGCTGCATCTGTCCCCTGCCGCCTCTACACCAAGAACTGAGCAATCAAACACCGCTGATCGCTCAGTTCTCAGTGACTGTCAGTCAGCGGCTCTCTGCTCTGCCCCTCACTGGAGCGCTGGGCTGTGGACGGGAAAGCTGGTTCAGGCTCCCAGCAGATAGCTGAGAGGCTGAGCCAGCTGCCGGTCCGGGCATCTGGGTGGATCCTGACATTAAAGTCGGATCGCTCCAGAGCCTTGGACTTGCTGAGTGATGTCAGCTGCGACCCATAAAAGATTGGTATGCCTCTCAGGCTCGGTCATCATGGGGAATAGCACAAGCAACTCTGCATCTGTTGCAGGAGTGCCGGCGAGGGATGGAGCATTCCCAGCTCCTGTGATCGCTGAAAGGAAAGAAAGGAGAGACCCCCTAATGCCGTACATCCATGGAATCCAATGATAGTGAGGGTGGCAACGTCAGCCTGGGCTCCCACCAGCGCGTTTCGTTCTGCTCCCCGGAGCTTAGTCATGGGTGAGTCATGAGTGACGTCAGCTGTCAGCCTTGGCACGCTGTCAGCTGAATACGGGTGACAGCAGTGCAGAACGACGTGCACTCCTGTGATCTCCAGGAAAAGTGGAGCCAAAAGAGCTTTGGCCATACCTCTCCTTTTAAAAACTATAGTTTCCCTTTAAAGTGAAAGTAAACCCTCCTATCGTTTTCAGCCAAGGAAGCTGCCATCTTGGCCTCTGTTTGATCTTCAACTGTCATGATGCTTTACATGTGATCAGCTAAAATACCAGCCATTGTATGATTTGACAGTTTGGTTGAGAGCACAACCAATGTGACTGTTACATTTTCGGCACGTGCCGCAAATGCTTTTTTGACTGTTACATAGATGGATCCACTTCTGCTTTAAGATGCTCTACAGCAGGGATATGCAATTAGCTGACCTCCAGCTGTGGCAAAACTACAAGTCCCATCAGGCCTCTGCCTCTGGGTGTCATGCTTGTGGCTGTCAGAGTCTTGCTATGCCTCATGGGACTTGTAGTCCTGCCACAGCTGGAGGTCCGCTAATTGCATATCCCTGGTCTACAGGATTTATGTAACAGAAACAAAGCGAATGAAGTGTCCTACCTGTCTGCCATCCCGGGCTGCCCCGATCACTTGGAGAATTCCTCCATTTTTCGCTGAACATGGCGGCCTCCTCCAGGAACTCCATCTTCTTCCCGTACTGCAGTTCTAACAGAGGCAAGACGTCCGGTAGTTTGGCAGATATAATCCTGTATGTGATGTCCGGTTTGCCGATAAACCTCTGGCGGACGGCAATCTCGTGTCCCGTGATCGCTCTGATGTCGTCCACATCCTGGCGCTCGTATCTATGAAGGAGACGGAAGTGACAGTCGGCGATCTCCAGCGCACACAAGAGAACGGTCAGTTTTCCTGGCTTCAGGCTGTGATCAGGATGATGGGAGAAAACGATGGGTATGGTCACAATGACACCCTCCTTCCCATGGTGTCGGTTGCTGGCAGACGTTTCCTTGGACACGGTGCTGGTGAATCTCTTCAATGGATTGCCGCTAAATGGCCACCAAACTGGAGCTTCCAGGACTGATAACATTCTGCCAGAAATAGGAACAATAAGACACATTAAAAAACGATATCACTGTATAATATTTATTTATAAACTGTTGCATCACATATACCCCCCCCCTTCCGGTTTCAATTACATTCTATTTTTTTTATCTTTGTGGGGTGTGTAAAACATTCATACAATACCAGAAGAGCATTTTAATAGAGAGGGGTCTCCAAACTATAGTCTGCAGGCCACATCCAGCCCGGCTTCCTGCCAGTGGTCTGTGTTTCGCAATATGGAGACTGCAACATCCACTGCCAGCCAGCCATAACCCTCCAACAGTCCCCCTAATGGATTTAAGGAAGGACTCTGATGGGTCCTCCTGGATTTAAGGGGGGATTCAGATGGGCCTTCCTAGGTCTAAGGCAGGCTTCTGATCGACGCTCCTGGATCTAAGGGGGAGTCTGATAAACCCTCCTGGATGTAAAAAAAAAAAAAAAAAAAAGGACACTGATGGGCCCTACTGGATGTAAGAAAGGACTCTGATGGACCCTCTTGGATCTAAGGGGGGGCTCAGATGGGCATTCCTGGATCTAATGGAGGCTCCTCATGGACCCTCCTGGATTATGATGGCCCTCCCGGACCTAAAGGGGGGCTCTGATAAACCCTTCTGCATCTAAGGGGGGACTCTCATGGGCCCTTCTAGATCTAAAAGGGGCACTCTGATAGGCCCTTTAAGATCTAAACAGATCTAAACAGGGACTGTGATGGGCACACCTGGATCTAAGTAGTGACTGTGATGGGCACTCAGATCTTAAAGGGTCTCCGATGGGCCCTCCTGGATATAAAGAGGAACTATGATTGGCCCTCTTGAATCTAAGGGAAGACTTTGATGTGCCTTCTTGTCTCTAAGTGGAGACTGTGATGGGCCCTCCTGGTTCTAAGGAGGGACTGTGATGAATAAAAATGTGAGGGGTATGCTCATATTTGTGAGATACTAATAATAAATTTTTATATATATATATATATATATATATATATATATATATATATATATATATATATATATATATATATATATATATATATATATATATATATATATATATATATATATATATATATATATATATATATATACACACATAGCCCTCAAAAATTCCACTCGTCTGCTCGCATTTTGCGAGTGGATTTTGAGGGCTGGTGAGCGTTGGCTGCCTGGGAGTGAGGGGGGGCGAGCACCGCCGGCCGGCGGGTTGTATGGTAGTTCTCACAGCGCTTGGAGGGGAAGAGAGGAGAGCAAGCGGCCAGATCATCAGAGTGCGAGGAACATCACTAGTGGCTTTCATCTCAATAGCAGTGTTCCCCGCACTCACTGTCACACACAGCCCCGCCCTCTGGTCCCAGGACTTTGACAGACAGTTCACCGGGGCGAGTGACGTGTATCAAAGCTCCCCGGGCCAGGGAGGCGGGGCTGTATGTAACGGCGAGCGGCGGGAACATACTGCTATTGAAATGAAAGCTGTTCCAGTGATGTCCCATCATCCGGCCAGCAATCCTCTTCCTCTCCTCTCTTCCCCTGCATGATGGACACATGGAGGCAGCGTTGGTGGACACATGGAGGCAGCGTTGGTGGACACATGGAGGCAGCGTTGGTGGACACATGGAGGCAGCGTTGGTGGACACATGGAGGCAGCGTTGGTGGACACATGGAGGCAGCGTTGGTGGACACATGGAGGCAGCGTTGGTGGACACATGGAGGCAGCGTTGGTGGACACATGGAGGCAGCGTTGGTGGACACGGGCAGGCTGCGTTGGTAGACATGGTTGAAGCAGCATTGATGGGCACAGATGAGGCTGCATTGTTGGGCATGGATAAAGAAGTTGTTAAAATTTATTTTTAGAACTTAATTCTGTATAAAACATTTAAGTGTCATTTCATGAGATAATTTATGAGGGCGTGTTTAGGGGCGGGGCAGGGTAGGGGTTGGGTGGGGCAACTGGTGGCAAGTAACCCTTGAGGCCTGGCTAGTAGCTCAGGACTTGAAATTTTGAGCCCTGTATGTTATATATATATATATATATATATATATATATATATATATATATATATATATATATATATATATATATATATATATATATATAGGCCTAGGCCGAAGCCGCGGCCTCGCCTAAAAACTCCTGCCCGCAGCTCCTCAGGACCAGCGCGGTGTCAGCTCCGGTCCTGGTGAAAAAAAAAAAAAAAAATCAAAAAAATCGATTTGCTGAAAATTTGAATCGATATGACCTCTGAACTCGATTTAAGATTCAAATCGATAATTTCCCAGCCCTAGTCCTAATTTTGAGAATTACCAGCACAAGGACAGATCAGGTGTGTGCTGAGTACGGATGAGCTCCGGCGTGTTCGCACGGCCCCCGTGCAGAGCCCGCCAGGAAGTCGGCACTGCGCTAATCACAGGCGGTGAGACATTGTCCCGATGTGCGGCTGCAGAGTTTGGGAAATGTCTCACTGCCTGTGATTAGCGCAGCACAGTGCAGACTTGCTGGCGGGCTCTGCACGGGGGCTGTGCGAACACGCCGGAGCTCATCCTTAGTGCTGAGCTATTTGTAGACACCTGACTGTGGTTCTGGCCTCCACCCCGGCAGACAGGAAGTCTGGCCAAGGAGTCAGGAGGGCTCCACTGGAGAAGGAGGCTTCTAGCTGTGTGCACCAAGTTGGTCGGTGAACAGTCTGTAGGACACAGACAAGGGCTTGGAGTGTAAGGCCAGAGCGGCGGTGCTGCAAGTACAAGCCAGAAAAGGGCTGAATGTTGTTGATGTTGAAGGAGAAGAAAGGCTGAAAACTCATGCGGGGGGGGGGGGGGGGGGGGGGGGGGAGAGACCTACTGTATGTTTATATTTGCTGAACTTTGTTTTAATAAAAGTCGGCAAACAAAGCCCTTAAAAAAAGAAGAAACAGCGAGTGGTGGTGTCCTTAACCACTTGCAACCGGATATACATCAGCACAATGGCAGCGGTGGGCAAATGGCCGTACCTGTACGTCCCCTTTAAGAGCCAGGGCTGTGCCCGCGGGACCGGCGGACTCGATGTCCGCCGGCGATCGCGTCACGGAGCCGCGGAATGGGAAAGTGCCTATGTAAACGAGGCATTTCCCCGTTCTGTCTTGTGACATGACAGAGATCACTGCTCCCCGTCATCGGAAGTAGTGATCGCGGTCATGTGAGTTGAAGCCCCTCCCCCCCACAGTTAGAATCACTCCCTAGGACACACTTAACCCCTTCATCGCCCTCTAGTGGTTAACTCCTTCCCTGCCAGTGTCATTTACAGAGGAATCAGTGCATTTTTATAGCACTGATCGTTGACAATGACAATGATCCCAAAACAGTGTTAAAAGTGTCCGATGCGTCCGCCATAATGTCGCAGTCACGATAAAAAAAAAAAAAAAAAAAATCGCAGATCGCCACCATTACTAATAAAAAATAATAAATGAATAATAAAAATGCCATAAATCTATCCCCTATTTTGTAGGCGCTATAACTTTTGCGCAGACCAATCAATATACGCTTATTGCATTTTTTTTTTACCATAAATATGTAGAAGAATACATATCGGCCTAAACTGAGGAAAAAACCTTTTTTTTATATATTTTTGGGGGATATTTATTATAGCAAAAAGTAAAAAATATTGCGTTTTTTTTTTTTTTTCAAAATTGTCGCTCTTTTTTTGTTTATAGCGCAAAAAATAAAAACCGCAGAGGTGATCAAATACCACCAAAAGAAAGCTCAATTTGTGGGAAAAAAAAGTAAATTTTGTTTGGGTGCAACGTCGCACGACCGCGCAATTGTCAGTGAAAGCGACGCAGTGCCCAATCGCAAAAAGTGCTCTGGTCAGGAAGGGGGTAAAATCTTCCGGGGCCGAAGTGTTTAAAATTCTACACTTGGAGTGAACCCCTTACAATAATATATATATCTATCTATCTATCTCTATACACAGTGGCGTCACTAGGGGGTGGCTTTTGGGGCTATAGCCCCGAATCTGGTGCCCATAGCCCCGAGTCTCTGCTGTGGTCCCCGAGCCGAGGCTCTCTGGGGACCCTGATGCAAGTGGGGGGCTCCCAGGGGATATATACACACACACACACACACATGTATATTACTGTATATACATGTGTATGCCTGCCCAAGCGTATGACTTTCTTTACTACACTGCTATGGGCTTTAGCCCCAAATCTTTTGTAGACCTAGCAACGCCCCTGTCTATATATAGATATATACCGGTATATATCTATATATAGATCTATATATATATCCCACACACACCCATAAACTATTATATAAATACTGTGGTCTGCAGCTGCTTTGATTAAACAGGTTAGAATTGAAGTCCCCTTCGCATCTAGCAGACCTGATTGTTGGGGAATTTGATTATCATAACAGACAGACAGAGAAGAGGCGATGTTCCCGTGATCCCAGCACACCCCGTCTGACGGCCTCATCCACGTATCTCCAGTGAGATCAGGACGGAATTGCTTTCACAGCTCAGGTTCTTTGCCCGCTCTCCCCGACTGCACAGCCCGATCTCCTTTTAATGCCACTGGAGAGTCTCCAGAGAAAATATTGACCCAGCTTTTGATTCCTTCCTCACTTGTAAAGCAGCAGCTGGCCGGTGTTAATGAAAGGCGGGTTGGTCCAAACTTTTTTTTTTTTTTCTTAAATTAACCTCGCAGTAGCCTTGGACGGATATGCGGAGATGTGAGGGATGGCGGGGGGGACATAGTCACACGGGCGCTGAAATGGTAAAGGATGGTAATGAATTATGTATGTCCTCTAACACTGTACAGCTATGGATGTATCCGCATTCATCAGCATGATTTCTCTGAACGCATTTCCTGCAGTGAGAACGATATTCAGACCTTTCTCAAAAGGAAAAATAAACTCAGTTAAAGTGGAACTCTGGATTTTTTTTTTTTTTCTACTTGCCCCCTTTATGCTCCAGTGCTGTCACTGGCTTCCCCCTCCACCCAGTGCCATTGGTACTCTTCAGGGCAGAATGACCTGGAAACGGAAATTCCCATTTCCTGGGTGCCCAGTCTGTTGGTTGCACGTCCCCTAGGGGGCGCATCATCACGCAGGTTGGGCTCACAGTACTACAGGACTGAGCAGCGGGGGGTGGAAAATTGGGTAATTAAAACTGCTTGTCTTTTTCCCCTAGGAGTATCCAAACTATGGCCCACAGGCTACATCTGGCCCGCTACGATATTTTATCCGGCCCTCAGCGACTCTCTGTGTAAATACCCCAGCTGGCTGGTAGTGGTCTGTGTTTTTCAATATGGAGACTGAGACATCCACTGCCAGACAGCCGGCCATAACCCTCCCACAGTCCCCCTGAACTTGAATGTAAGGGGGGGGACTCTGGATATATAGTGGGGCTCTCGTGGGACCTCTGGTATCTAAGGGTGGCTCTCACAGGGCCCACCGGATAGAATGGCGGGCACTCATGGGGGGCCTCCTCGATCTAAGAGTGGGCTCTAATGGGGGCAACCTGCATATGAGAGTAGGCTCTCATGTGGCCTCCTGGAATTCATGGCGGGCTCTCTTGGGGGGCCTCCTGGATATAAGGGTAGGCTCTCATGGGGGGAGCCTGCTGGATCTAAAAGTGGGCTCTCATGGAGAGGGGCCTCCTGGATCTAAGGGCGGGCTCTCATGGGGCCTCCTGGATCTAAGGGTGGGCTCTCATGGGGCCTCCTGGATCTAAGGGCGGGCTCTCATGGTGCCTCCTGGATCTAAGGGCGGGCTCTCATGGTGCCTCCTGGATCTAAGGGCGGGCTCTCATTGGGCCTCCTGGATCTAAGGGCAGGCTCTCATTGGGCCTTCTGGATATAAAGGTTGGGGTCTCATGGGGGGAGCCTGCTGGATCTAAGGGTGGGCTCTTATGGGGAGGGGCCTCCTGGATCTAAGGGCAGGCTCTCATGGGACCTCCTGGATCTAAGGGCGGGCTCTCATTGGGCCTCCTGGATCTAAGGGCAGGCTCTCATTGGGCCTTCTGGATATAAAGGTTGGGGTCTCATGGGGGGAGCCTGCTGGATCTAAGGGTGGGCTCTTATGGGGAGGGGCCTCCTGGATCTAAGGGCAGGCTCTCATGGGACCTCCTGGATCTAAGGGTGGGCTCTCATTGGGCCTCCTGGATCTAAGGGTGGGCTCTCATTGGGCCTCCTGGATCTAAGGGTGGGCTCTCATTGGGCCTCCTGGATCTAAGGGTGGGCTCTCATTGGGCCTCCTGGATCTAAGGGTGGGCTCTCATTGGGCCTCCTGGATCTAAGGGTGGGCTCTCATTGGGCCTCCTGGATATAAGGGCGGGCTCTCATTGGGCCTCCTGGATCTAAGGGTGGGCTCTCATTGGGCCTCCTGGATCTAAGGGCGGGCTCTCATTGGGCCTCCTGGATATAAGGGCGGGCTCTCATTGGGCCTCCTGGATATAAGGGCGGGCTCTCATTGGGCCTCCTGGATATAAGGGCGGGCTCTCATTGGGCCTCCTGGATATAAGGGCGGGCTCTCTTTGGGCCTCCTGGATATAAGGGTGGTCTCTCTTTGGGCCTCCTGCATATAAGGGTGGGCTCTCATGGGGCCTCCTGGATATAATAGTGGGCTCTCATGGGGGGCCTCCTGGATCTAAGAGAGGGCTTTAATGGGGGGCAACCTGCATATAAGGGTAGGCTCTCATGTGGCCTCCTCGATATAACGGCTGGCTCTCATGGGGGCCTCCTGCATATAAGGGTGGGCTCTCATGGGTCCTTTTGGATATAAATGGTGGGCTCTCATGGGGCCTCTTGGATATAAGGCTGGGCTCTCATGGGGCCTACTGGATATAAGGCTGGGCTCTCATGGGGCCTACTGGGTATAAAGGGTGGGCTCTCATAGGGCCTCCTGGATATAAGGGTGGGCTCTCATGGGGCCTCCTGGATATAAGGGTGGGCTCACGTGGGGCCTCCTGGAAATAATGGTGGGCTCTCATGGGGGGCCTCCTGGATCTAAGAGAGGGCTTTAATGGGGGGCAACCTGCATATATGGGTAGGCTCTCATGTGGCCTCCTGGATATAACGGCGAGCTCTCATGGGGACCTCCTGGATATGAGGGCAGGCTCTCATGGGGGGAGCCTGCTGGATCTAAGGGTGGGCTCTCATGGGGAGGGGCCTCCTGGATCTAAGGGCAGGCTCTCATTGGGTCTCCTGCATATAAGGGTGGGCTCTCATGGGTCCTCCTGGATATAAATGGTGGGGTCTTATGGGGCCTTCTGGATATAAAGGGTGGGCTCTCATGGGGGCCTCCTGGATATAAGGACGGGCTCTCAGGAGGCCTCTTGGATATAGGGCTACGCTTTCATGAGGCCTACTGGATATAAAGTGTGGGCTCTCATGGGGCCTCCTGGATTTAAGGACAGCCTCTCCTGGATCAAATGGGGGACTCTTGTGGAGCCTACTGGATCTAAGAGGTGGGGAGCTCTGACATGCCCACCTGGATCTGAGGGGGCACTCTGATGTTCCCTCCTGAATCTAAGCGGGGAGTCTCGTGGGCCCTCCTGGATATAAGGACAGCCTCTCCTGGATCTAATGGGGGACTCTTGTAGAGACTACTGGATCTAAGAGGCGGGGACTCTAATGTTCCCTCCATGATCACATGACCTAAGAAATAATAAAAATGTATTTAGGGCGTCATATTTTAAGCATCTGATCTTTAAACATAAAATCTATAAATATCTGGGTTACAACCACTTTAACCACTTCAGCCCCAGAAGGTTTTACCCCCTTCATAACCAGGCCATTTTTTGCTATTCAGCGCTGCGCTACTTTAACTGCACAATTGCACGGTCATGCAACGCTGTATCCAAATAAAAATTATAGCAATTTTTTCACACAAATAGAGCTTTCTTTTGGTGGTATTCTATCACCGCTGGGTTTTTTTACTTTTTTTTTTTTCTTTTTTTGCGATATAAGCGAAAGAATACCAAACCTTTTAAAAAAATATATATATATTTTTTTTTTACTTTCTGCTATTGTATCCAAAAAGAAATCCAAAAAAATCAAATGTCTTCATAAATTTTGGCCAATATGTATTCTGCTACATGTCTTTGTTAAAAAAAAAATCCCAATAAGTGTATATTGTTTGGTTTGTGTGAAAGTTATGGCATCTACAAACTATGGGATATATACTGGAATTTGTATTTATTGTTTACACTACTAATGGAGGGGATCAGCGACTTATAATGGGACTGCGATAGTGCAGCGGGAAATCTGACACTAACTGACGTTGGGGGGGGGGGGGGGGGTAACTGACTAACTGCCGCTGACATCACCAGTGACTAGAGGTCGACCGATATGGGTTTTTCTCTGGCCGATGCCGATATTTAGAAATTGCGGTGGCCGATGGCCGATATATGATGCCGATTTTTTTGGGCCGATATATTAGGCCGATTTTTTTTTTCCTTTTTTTTTTTTCCCCCCTTCATATCATAAAATCTAACAGTTAGACCCCTTTCACACTGGGGCGTTTTTTTAGGCGCTTTTGGGCTAAAAATAGCGCCTGCAAAGTGCCTGTGAAACGGCTCCCCTGCAGTGTCAGTGCGATATCCCGAGTGCTTCCACACCGAGGCGATGCGCTGGCAGGATGTTAAAAAAAGTCCTGCAAGCAGCATCTTTGGAGCGGTGTATACCGCTCCTCCACCACTCCTGCCCATTGAAATAAATGCGCACCGCTGCCAAAGCGCCTGCAAAGCGTTTCGGCAGCCGCGCTTCAGGGGCGCATTTAACCCCTTCCTCAGCCGCTAGCTGGGTTATAAGCGCCCCGCTAGCAGCCGAATAGCGCCGCTAAAATGACGGTAAAGCGCCGCTAAAACTAACAGGGTTTTACCGTCAACGCATGCCCGCTCCAGTGTGGAAGCAGCCTTAAGTAATAAGTGATACAGAAAATGTTTTACATTTAAACATTTATTGAACAAAACAAACCTCCAATCAGTTCACTTGTATGTAGAATTTAGATTAAAAAAAAAAATAACTATATCTTAAATATTAAATACACAAAAACAGGTAATCAAAACTTTTGGACGAAAAAAAATGGGCTAACTTTACTGCTTAGTTTTTTTTTTAATTAGTGTATTTTTTTTAAAAAAAAATTGCGTTTGAAAGACCGCTGCGCAAATACCGTGTGACATAAAATATTGCAACAACCGCTATTTTATTCCCTAGGGTCTCTGCTAAAAAAAATATATATATATAATGTTTGGGGGGTCCAAGTGATTTTCTAGCAGAAAATACAGGATTTGTACTTGTAAGCAACAAATGTCAAAAAAGATTTAGTCTTTAAATGGTTAAACTGAGAATTCTACACATGGAGTTCAGTCTATTGATAAAAGAACCCCAAGAGATACAAATGTATCCTCTTATCAGACTTGGCAGGCTGCCCAGGGAGGAGAGAAGAAAACTTCAGACAACTTGCAATTAACTTCTATTACAGAAGTAATTTGCAAGTCCTGCTGAAGTTATAATCGGCTTTTTTTTATCAGCACAATCTGCCGATGCCGATTAAGTAAAAAAAGCCAAATATCGGGCGATATATCGGTCGACCTCTACCAGTGACACTAATACAGTAATCAGTGATAATACTATACACTGTCACTGTACTAATGACACTGGCTGGGAAAGGGTTAACATCTAGGGATGATCAAGGGGTTAACTGTGTGCTTAACAATTTGTAATGTGTGCAGATTTTTAATAAAGATCTCTTTGTTTCTTATCCCTGCTTAGCAGGGATAATAAACAGGGAGATTGTTCCCTCTGTACAGAGCCCTGGGTTGATAGGCATTGGCGGGGACCTGCTGACAAACCCCTGCTGTGTACAATCACAGCGGGAGTCAGCGGGGAGCGCTCTCTGCACCCAAAAAACAAGCAGCGATGTACCAGTACGTTGCTGTGCCTGTACGGGCCACCCGTCCGCAGTACATTGCCGGCGGGTAATCTGCAATCGGAAAGAATAACCTTGCATGCTCATTAACCCCTTATCGCCGACTATACGCACATATGTGGCCTCGGCTTGAAGGGGTTACGATCTGCAGCTGCAGGCATCACCCCGGTACCGTTTTTAGAGCAGGCGGTCGGCCCTTATGGGATAACAACCGATGCCGCTAAAAGCCGCTCAGCTGTTATCCTAAAGGAGCGGGAGGGGACGCCCCCCCCCCCCCTCCCTCCGCTCTTCCTGGGCCTCCCGTCCCATCGGGAGACCCGATCCATGATCCAGCACTTTCGCCGGCTAGGCTGAGACTGAAACGGCTTTGTTCCGGTCTCCTATGTAAAAACAGGGAAGAAACGTCACAACGTCACTTACGATTTAGTCGGCTGCCAATGGCGCCAATTTTAAAAGGATTACAGTATTCAGAATCGCCGTTTTTGGCGACCTGAATACTTTGAAGTGCAAATCCCTCCGTAAAAAGTACCTGTCACCGCCTATTACTGTCACAAGGGATGTGTACACTCGCCGCAATCGTCAGCGTGAAAGCAATAATTCTAGCAAAAAGTTTGTCTCTGCAACTCTAACCTGGTAACCGTAAAATTAATTTAAAGCGTCGCCTATGGAGATTTTTTTAGGTACCGTAGTTTGTCGGCATTCCACGAGCAATTTCAAAGCGTGACATGTTGGGTATCTATTTAGTCGGTGTAACATCATCTTTCACAATATCTAAAAAAATTGGGCTAACTTTACTGTTTCGTTTTTGTTTTTTTTTATTCATGAAAGTGTCTTTTTCCCCCCAAAAATTACATTTGAAAGACCGCTGTGCAAGTACCATGTGAAATAAAATATTGCAACAATCGCCATTTTATATATATATATAATGTTTGGTGGGGGGGGGGTTCTAAGGATTTTCTAGCAAAAAGATACGGATTTTAACTTGGTTAAAAGGTTAAAGTGGATCCTCACCCCTCCCCCCCTCATTTTCCTGCACAGTTAAGATACTCACCTGCCCAATGGATCAAGCATTGCCTTGCTGAGAGCCTCTTCTCTTCTGCTGCTCGTTCGGGCTGTCAGTGCTGGGCTCAGCCCTTCCTTCTCTGAGCTGGCCGCTCAGCTGTCAGATAATTGCCAGCTCCTATCTCTCCACAGTTACTCAGCTGTTGATGATATCCTGCTCGTCAGTCCTGCCTACTTAAGCCGTCCAGTCCAGAGGATCTCTGCCTTCACCTTGGTCAACATCACAGACACTATCTCCTGCAATCCTGTTCAAGACTTGCTTTGCTGACATCCCTTCTGGCTCCAGATCCTGCTTGCTGTTCCACTACATTGATCCCTGACTTCTGGCTTGGCTGACTATCCGTTCCGGTTACTGAATTTTGGCTATGTTTTGACTATGTTTGTTCTTTTTACTTTTATTATTAAACAAGTGCGATTTAACTGTACTTCTGTCTCGGCCTGATTTCATGGTTTCGGACACGGTCCCACGCCACCATCTTCTTACATGATGTCATCGGGATGCTGTCAGCTCTTCCGGGTTCAGTTGGCGGCTCTCTCAATGATGCGCCACCAGGCCTGCCGCCCTCCTCCTTTCTCAGTTAAAGTGGTGTTCCGGCCGAAATTATACTTTTTAAATAAAAATACCCCTATAATACACACGCTTAATGTATTCTAGTAAAGTTAGTCTGTAAACTAAGGTCTGTTTTGTTAGTTTATAGCAGTAGTTTGTTATTTTATAAAATTACAGCAGGCCGTGGCCATCTTAAGTGTGGGCATCTGAAGCCAGACTGTATTTCTTCCTGGATCTCATCCTTGCAGATCTCGCACATGCTCAGTGCAGCACAAGAAGTGTAATAGGTTTCAGGTCAGGTTTCCATAGCAACGGCAGTTTCAGAGGAAGTTGCCGCCCCTTCCCAGAAGGCATTGCAAACAGGAAATGATGCAATGGGCCGCGGCCAGGGAGGAGGAAGTGAAAAATGAATACAGCAGATATACAGTAGGTGCTGAGAAAAAAAATAAAAAAATATCCAATTTGTTTACAGTGCGAAGTTTAGTGAGGGATGCTGAAGAGTTGTAAAAGTGGGTGGAACTCCACTTTAAGGACTATGCCTCTTGGGATATGTGATTTGCATACCCCTGGGAGGCACAGCGGTCAAAGTGCACGTCATTTGCCTAGGTGTGTGTGCATGGGAGGTTGGGACGGGCCAGAAATTTTTCAAATAAAAAAAAAAAAAAAACAAAAAAAAAAAAAAAGGTAAATTTGAACCACTTCCATACCGGGCCTATTCTGGCATTTCTCTCCTACATGTAAAAATCATCTTTTTTTGCTAGAAAATTACTCAGAACCCCCAAACATTATATATATTTTTTTTTAGCAGATACCGTAGGGAATAAAATGGCGGTTGTTGCAACTTTTTGTCTCGCATGGTATTTGCGCAACATTTTTTCAAACGCGTTTTTTTTTTGGGAAAAAAAACAGTTTTATGATTTAAAAAAATAGCAAAACAGTAAAGTAAGCCCAAATTTTTTGTATAATGTGAAAGATGACGTTACGCCAAGTAAATAGACACCCAACATGTCACGCTTTAAAATTTGCACCCACTCATGGAATGACGCCAAACTTCGGTACTTAAAAATCTCCATAGGCGACAATTAAATTTTTTTTTCAGGTTACATGTTTACAGTTACAGAGGAGGTCTTGGGCTAGAATTATTGCTCTCGCTCTAACACACGCGGCAATAACCTCACATGTGTGGTTTGAACAGCGTTTACATATGTGGGCGGGACTTACGTGTGCGTTCGCCTCTGAGCGCGAGATACAGGGGGGGGACAGGGGCATTTTAAATTGTAAATGTAAACATCCCTTGTAATAGGAATCGCTCATGACAGGTCCTCTTTATGGAGACATGCGGGGTCAGTAAGACCCCACATCTCTCCTCCAGGCTGGAAAGCTTGAGATCGTAAATAAAAAAAAATCCACGATCTCATGCTTACCAGCCACGATCGCGGCTTTGTTTATATCCGCGTCCCGGACGTGACGTCATTACGTCGCGCCCGGGCCTCCAACGGTCATAGGATTGACTGGTAATCATCTTTTTTTTTAAATATGTGACTGGAATAGGGAATTCATTTACCGTAGTTCTCCACAAGAAGAAAACCAACGTTGCTTTATATTTGAATATTTCACGCTCACCTGTTGGCAGTGGCCATGTCTGCTTCTATTTTATTCAAGTCCTTCATGACATTGTCAAACTGCTCCCCCTGGTGGTGAAGTACCCTGGTGGTGTCCTCCAGCCTCTTCTGGGACCCGGTGGCAATGTTAATGAGTTCCTTCCCTTTGGAAGTCTTGGCCTCACCCTGTTCTCCCCGCGGTGACAACAGCTGCTCCCTCCAGAAATGTTCCAGGACGTTGAAGACGGCGCTCCGGTTCGGCTGCAGGGAGCTGAACCAGTGCTTGGCGTTGTCCTTCTCCAGCACGGTGATGGAGCTGAAGATGTAACTGGAGGACTCTTTCTTCATCTCGCTGATGCTGGACAGGTGGAAGTCCACTGAGAACGTCTCTGCATTGTCCTCCCTGAACCGCAGGTGGGTGGGAGTCAGCGAGAGGCGGCCAGGGACCCATCGCCGCTCAATGTTCAGGTAGTAGGAACCAGGCCAAGACTGGACGGGGACTTCTCTATTCATCAGTGTAGAGGGACCCGGGATGGACCTTCCAGGAAATCCCAGAGCTGAGCTCTAAAAATACGAGACATAAAATCCGAGACATGTTATTTTAGGTCAGGCTCTGGTAAGGATTGATCATCGTATACACTATTGTCAAAAGTATTGGGACACCTGCCTTTACACTCAGATGAACTTTAACCACTTAAGCCCCAAGCCTCTTTTTCAGATTTGTTGTTTACAAGTTAAAAACTGTTTTTTTTTTTTGCTAGAAAATGACAGAGAACCCCCAAACATTATATATATTTTTTTCTAACACCCTAGAGAATAAAATGGCATTCGTTGCAATACTTTCTGTCACATAGTATTTGGGCAGCGGTCTTACAAGCGGACTTTTTTTTAAGAAAAAATACACTTTTTTTAATTAAATAATAAGACAACAGTAAAATTAGCCCAATTTTTCTTTATATTGTGAAAGATAATTTTACGCCGAGTAAATTGATACCCAACATGTCACACTTTAACCAGTTCAGATCCGCACTATAGCCGAATAACGGCTACAGCGCGGACCTGCTTTGTCGACACTACGTCTGTTGACGTAGTCCCCTGCCAGAGTGGCCTGTGCGCACCCTGCAGGGCGCTCTGTGATCAGCGAGTCTATGAGGCTCGCTGGATCACAGATCGGAGTAAGGGGTCGATCCCGACCCCTTACCACGTGATCAGCTGTCAGCCAATGACAGCTGATCATGTGATGTCAACAGAGCCGGTAATCGCCTATTTTTTCTCCTTGCGCTGACAGCGTGAGGAGAGAAAAAAAAACCTGATCACCAGCGGCTGTGAGAGGGACATCAGTCCCGATCACGGAGTGCTGCCGCCAGATCATCAGTGCCCACCTGTGCCCCCTGCCAGTGTCACCTAGCAATAGGCAACAGTGCCACCTATCAGTGCCAACCAGCGCCACCCATCAGTGCCCACAATCAGTGCCTCAACAACAGTGCTGCACATCAGTGCCATCTATCAGTGCCTATCAGTGCCCATCAGTGGTACCTATCAGTGTTACCCATCTGTGCCACCCATCAGTGCCATCTTATCAGTGGCCATCAGTGCAGCCTTATCTGTCCCCATCAGTGCCACCTTATCTGTGCCTATCAGTGCCCATCAGTGCAGCCTCATCAGCGCATATCAATGAAGGAGAAAAATGACCGTATATACTCGAGTATAAGTCGAGATTTTCAGCCCTTTTTTTTTTTAGGCTGAAAGTGCCCCCCTCGACTTATACTCGAGTCACCGCCGTCTGCCTACATGATCCGCGTGCCATGCAGACAGACGGCAGCCAGCCTGTGATAATACCGTTCGGAGGCTATTCCAGCTTTCAAAAGCCGTGCCTCCTCCTCATCTGTGATAGGCTGAACACTCCATTTCCCAGCAGTCAGAATACAGCCTATCGCGGACATTCTCTCATCCTCGTCCGTGGTATGAGAATGAGAGAATGTCCGTGATAGGCTGACCGCTGACTGCTGAGTGTTCTGCCTATCACAGATGTGGAGGAGGCGCGGCTTTTGAACAGTGGAATGGCCGCCGAACTGTATTATCACACGCTGATCGGAGGATGGAGATCGCCACAGAGAGGATGGAGATCGCCACACGGAGGTTGCACAGGACACAGGTAGGCTACACAGCGACACAGGACACATGCACAGGACACATGCACAGGACACAGGACACATGCACATGTACAGGACACAGGACACATACACATGTACAGGACACAGGACACATACACAGGACACATGCACAGGACACATGCACATGTACAGGACACATGCACATGTACAGGACACATGCACATGTACAGGACACAGGAATCATGCACATGTACAGGACACATGCACATGTACAGGACACATGACACAGGAACATGTACAGGACACAGGGACACAAGGACAAGTGCACAGGACACAAGGACATATGCACATGACACAGGACACATGCACGTGTACAGGACACATGCACATGTACAGGACACATGCACATGTACAGGACACATGCACAGGACACATGCACATGTACAGGACACATGCACAGGACACATGCACATGTACAGGACACATGCACAGGACACAGGACACATGACACAGGAACATGTACAGGACACAGGGACACAAGGACAAGTGCACAGGACACAAGGACATATGCACATGACACAGGACACATGCACGTGTACAGGACACATGCACATGTACAGGACACATGCACATGTACAGGACACATGCACATGTACAGGACACAAGGACACATGCACATGACACAGGACACAAGGACATATGCACATGTACAGGACACAGGACACAGGTAGGCTGCACAGGACACAGGGAGGTATACAGCTGCAGATGGGCATTGTTGACCCTCTTTTTCCACTTACAGTAGCTGCTGCATTTCTCACCCTCGTCTTATACTCGGGTCAATATGTTTTTCCTAGTTTTTTGTGGTAAATTAGGGGCCTCAAATTATATTCGGGTCGACTTATACTCGAGTATATATGGTACCTGTTTGCAAAATTTTATAACAAACTATGAAACATGATTTTTTTTTTTTTGTCAAAATTTTCTATCTTTTTTTGTTTGTTTAGCAAAAAATAAAAACCCCAGCTGTGATCAAATTCCACTACAGGAAAGCTCTATTTGTGGGAAAAAAATGATAAAAATTTCATTTGGGTACAGTGTTGTATGACCGAGCAATTGTCATTCAAAGTGCATCAGCGCTGAAAGCTAAAAATTGGTTATGGGCAGGAGGGAGGGGGGGGGGGGGGGGTTGGGTTCAAGCGCCCAGTAAGCAAGTGGTTAAAATTGCGCCCGCTCGTGGAATGGCGACAAACTTTTACCCCTAAAAAATCTCCATGGGCGACGTTTAAAAAAATTCTACCGGTTGCATGTTGTGTTACAGAGGAGGTCTAGGGCTAGAATTATTGTTCTCACTCTACCGATCGCGGCGATACCTCACATGTGTGGTTTGAACACCGTTTTCGTATGTGGGCGCCACTCACGTATGCATTCACTTCTGCGCGCGAGCTCGGCGGGGCGCGTTTAAAAAAATAAATAAATTTTTTTCGAATTTATTTTGCCTTTTATTTTACAGTATTCTTTTTTTTTTTTTTTTTAAAAAGCGTCACTTTTATTCCTATTACAAGGAATGTAAACATCCCTTGTAATAGAAAAAAAAAACATGACAGGTCCTCTTTAATATGAGATCCGGGGGTCAAAAAGACTTCACATCTCATATTTACACTAAGATGTAGGGCTGGGGAAAAAAATCAGTTTAAATCTTGAATCGAGTTGAGAGGTCAAATCGATTCAAAATTTAAGCAAATCGATTTTTTTTTTTTTTTCACTGCGCCGGTCCTGAGGAGCTGCGGGAAGGAGTTTTTAGGTGAGACCGCGGCTTCGGAATAGTCCGCGAGGCCGGACGCCGCGGACTAGGCCGAAGCCGCGGCCTCGCCTAAAAAACTCCTGCCCGCAGCTCCTCAGGACCGGCGCAGTGAAAAAAAAAAAAAAAAAACTCGTTTTGAATCGTGAATCAAGTTTTTTTTTAAGAAAATCTTAGATTTTTTTTTTTTGTTGTCAGAAAATCTCCCAGCCCTAAAAAAAAAAAAAAAACCACAAAAAAACTTGTCGTCATTTATAAAAATAAAAAATAAATAAAAATGGCTATGGGCGGAAGTGACTTTTTGACGTGGCTTCCCCCCTGCAATGATATGGAGACGGGTGGGGACCATCTTCTTCCCCTCACTCCTCTCCATACCCAGCAAGGGTGAAGATCCGATCGCCTCCGCCGCTGCCGACGGCTCCGGTAAGTGGAGGGCACCGGAGCATGCTGGGAGGAGGGGGGCCTCTCTCCCGCCACCGATAAAAGTGATCTCGCGGCGAATCCACCACAGAGACCACTCTTTTCGGAAACCGGGCCAAAGAAGAGGATATCAGGGTTATGGCAGGTAGCTGTTGCCATAACAACGATATTCCTCTATAAAGTGCCTTCTGGGAAGGTTGACCACAAGGTTTAGGAGGGTGTCTATGGGGGGGGGGGGGATATAAAAACAAAAAGTCCCAGAAAAGGCCTGGGGGGGGGGGGGTGTCAAGTGGATATTTTAGGATAACGGCACCCAACAGTATGCCATGCCCTGTGCTGCATTCACAAATCACGGCATGACGCGCTTCTGGGGGGCAATTATTCTTTAATGGCACCCCAAAACACAATGCAATTCTGCAGGGATTGCCGTGCTGCAGACCGCGCCTTCAAATATCGCGACACCCTTTGCCGCCTGAAAAGGAGGAGGAGGCGGCTCTTTTCGGGGGCAACGAAACGCGTCTAAGGCCGCCCATCGAAGTGAACGACCTGGCTGTACGCGACACGCGAAATCACGTAAAATCGCGAGCGGGAATCGCTTGTTCCTGAACGCAGCCTGAGGCCCCCTTCACACCTGAGCGCACCGGCGGGAACATGCCCCTCCCACTCATGTTTTTTTTTTTTCCGTGTTTTTTTCGTGTTGCACAGCATAGCGCCATAACCGGAGCGGCAGGACGTTTCCTCAGCGCACGTTATGGACACGCCTGCTACCCGCGCTTGGGGTGCCATTGACAATTTAACGTTGCCGCAAAGCGTGACCCGCGATTGCGGCGTGTTTCCAAAACGCACAGGTCTGTGATTGTGATGCGAGTTTGCGAAACGCAGGGGCACCAACACAGCCTTAATGGCACCGCGACTTGCGCTTTTTTTTTTTACACTTTTTTTGCACTCGTTCCCGGAAAACGCGCTGGCGAGTGCGAAAACACAAAAAATAAAAAAAGACACGTGTTTCGAATCTCTAGGTGTGAACAGGGACTCCGCGCTCTCTGTAGAGCTGCCAGCGGTCGCTTCTCACACAGGTGCAGCCACCCTCAGCAGCCTGGCTGGTATTTGTAGTTCCCCCAGTAGCTGTCAGCCACCCCCACTCTCGCTCTCCTTCCCCTCCTCCACACAATCACACACCGCTCACCAGCTTCTCCCGGTTGCTTTTGTTATTCTTTTGCCTGTCTGGGTGTACCAAGATGGCCGCGACGCAACGTCACTTCCGTTACGAAATCCGACGGGTCCCCCAATCTGATTGACGTCACCACGTGCGTCAGCTGACCGCGCCGTGTGCCCCCTGGAAACTTCGTCCGTCCTGAAACATGGGACCGTCGCATTGGTTCCGGGTAAGGATAAATGGGGGGTATTTTGAGCTCTTGGAGAGGGGGGGTCCATCTATACAGAGTATGGGGGTGGGGAATTCCTATCACAGACCCCCCCCCCATAAAGAGGTCTGTATTATAGGGGGGGAGGGGGATATCCCAGCCTGGCCACTGATATCAGTGTACATTCTGCATGCTAGTGCAAAACTCCAGTCTAGAAATGTTTTCTCTTTAGTTATGGATGGGGGGGAAATAGTATTTTTTTTTCTGCCTGTGACACCGTTGGGTAGATTTCCCTTTACTTCCTGTCCTGGGGACACCTGTATCAGTTGTCACCATGACAGGACAGCAATGCAAAAAACTGTACTAAACAGGTGTTTGTGTCCCCACTGGAGTGATTTCCATCACTTCCTGTACTGACAGCTCTCCATGGGCATAGACAGTGGTAAAAATCCGACTGAGGTCTAAATCTTCCCCACACTATACAAAATACTTTTTTTTTTTTAAATTATTATTCCAGCACAGAGTTGAGATTTTAGGTTTTACGTTGCGTTTCTGACAGCCCGTTCATTTCAGTGGACTGACAAACACACGGGGGGGACAGGCGCAACTTTTTTTAACTACTTCCCACCCGGGCCAATCCTGACACTTCTCTCCTACATGTAAAAATCATCATTTTTTTTTCTAGAAAATTACTCAGAACCCCCAAACATATATATATATATATATATATATTTTAGCAGACACCCTAGGGAATAAAATGGATGGCGGTCGTTGCAACTTTTTATGTCACACGGTATTTGCGCAGCGATTTTTAAAAGATTTTTTTTTTTTGGGGGGGGGGGATAAGAAAAAAAAACAAAACACTAAAGTTAGCCCAATTTTTTTGAGGAGGTCTTGGGTTTGAATTGTTGCTTTTGCTCTAACGTTTGTGCCGATACCTCACATGATTTAACCGTCGTTTACATATGTGGGCGCGACTTATGTATGCGTTTTGTTTCTGTGCGCGGGGACCTGGGCGCTTTAAAAACAATATATATATATATATATATATATTTTTTTTTTTTTTTCCCATTTTGACACTTCTCCTACATGTAAAAATCATAATTTTTTTTTTCTAGAAAATTACTGAGAACCCCCCACTTTCTCTTTAACCACTTCAGCCCCGGAAGATTTTACCCCCTTCCTGACCAGAGCACTTTTTTGCGATTCGGCACTGCGTCGATTTAACTGACAATTGCGCGGTTGTGCGACGTGGCTTCAAAACAAAATGGACATCCTTTTTTTCCCCACAGATGGAGCTTTCTTTTGGTGGTATTTGATCGCCTCTGCGATTTTTATTTTTTGCGCTATAAACAAAATAAGAGCGACAATTTTGAAAAAAAAAGCATTATTTTTTACATTTTGCTATAATAAATATCCCCCAAAAATATATAAAAAACAATTTTTTTTCCTCAGTTTAGGCCGATACGTATTCTTCTACATATTTTTGGATAAAAAAAAAAAAAAAAAAAAAAAAAAAAAAAAAAAAAAAAAATCGCAATAAGCCTTTATTGATTTGTTTGCGAAAAAGTTATAGCGTCTACAAAATAGGGGATAGTTTTATGGCATTTTTATTAATCTTTTTTTTTTTTTACTAGTAATGGCGGCGATCAGCGATTTTTATTGTGACTGCGACGTTATGGCGGACACGTCGGACATTTTTGACACATTTTTGGGACCATTGGCATTTATACAGCAATCAGTGCTATAAAAATGCATTGATTCCTGTATAAATGACACTGGCAGTGAAGGGGTTAACCACTAGGGGGCGGGGTTAAATCAGTACTAGGGAGTGATTACTAACTGTAGGGGGGAGGGGCTGTGTGTGTGACGTCACTGATCTCTGCTCCGGGTGACAGGGAGCTGTGATCAGTGACACTTGTCACTAGGCAGAACGGGGAGATGCTGTTTACATCAGCATCTCCCTGTTCGTCCTCTCCGTGAGGCGATCGCAAGTATCCCCGCGGCGATCGAGTCCACGGGATCCGCGACCCGACTCACGGAGCTTGCGGCTGGCACGCGCGCGCCGCCGCTGGCAGATTTAAAGTAACGTACGGGTACGTTATGTTGCGCAGCCATGACATTCTGCCGACGTAAATGTACAGGAGTCGGTCGGGAAGCGGTTAAACTTTTTTTTTTTTTTTTATCGCTTTTATTCCCATTACAAGCAGTGTAAACATCCCTTGTAATAGGAATAGGATATGACAGGTCCTCTTTATGGAGAGATCTGGGGGGTCTATAAGACCTCACATCTCTCCTCCAGGCTGGAAAGGCTGAAATAAAAAAAAAAAAAAAAAAAAAAAAAAAGAAGAACAAGAAAAACTCTCTCAATCTTTCCAGACCCGGTTTTGTTTACTTGCGCCAACTCGGACGTGATGTCATAACGTCGCGCCCCAGGCCTCCGAGGGTCATAGAGATGGCTGGGGACCATCTGGTCACCAGAAATCTCTATAGTAAACTTCCGGCGGCCGACCGATTCCTTCTCCGGCTCATCTCTTCAGGGAAGCCGATCGCACCTCCAACTAATCTTTTGCCACTTCCATCAGCTCATCCCCCCCACTGTTACAACCTTTTGTACCTCCTGCCCCACCCTGTTAGAGTGTAAGCTCTTCTGAGCAGGGCCCTCTTAATCCTCTTGTATTGTAACTGTTTTGCCTCCCTTTTATATCGTAAAGCGCTGCATAAGCTGTTGGCGCCATATGAATCCATTATAATAATAATAATTGCGGAGATTTCCCTTCACTTCCTGTCCCTTAGCCAAACAGGAAGTGATGGGAAATCCCTGCAGACTCGCGGTGCACCGAAATGAAAGAGTCTAAACCGAAATTCCAGGATGCATTTGGCCAAAACCAATAATAGTAAAGAGGACAAATAGCGGAGGTGAAGTGACAGCATGCTGGTCCAACCAATGACAGCGGAGGTGAAGTGACAGCATGCTGGTCCAACCAATGACAGCGGAGGTGGAGTGACAGCATGCTGGTCCAACCTATGATAGCAGAGGTGGAGTGACAGCATGCTGGTCCAACCTATGATAGCAGAGGTGGAGTGACTGCATGCTGGTCCAACCAATGACAGCAGAGGTGGAGTGACAGCATGCTGGTCCAACCAATGACAGCGGAGGTGGAGTGACAGCATGCTGGTCCAACCAATGATAGCGGAGGTGGAGTGACAGCATGCTGGTCCAACCAATGATAGCGGAGGTGGAGTGACAGCATGCTGGTCCAACCAATGATAGCGGAGGTGGAGTGACAGCATGCTGGTCCAACCAATGATAGAGGAGGTGGAGTGACAGCATGCTGGTCCAACCAATGATAGCGGAGGTGGAGTGACAGCATGCTGGTCCAACCAATGATAGCGGAGGTGGAGTGACAGCATGCTGGTCCAACCAATGATAGAGGAGGTGGAGTGACAGCATGCTGGTCCAACCAATGATAGCGGAGGTGGAGTGACAGCATGCTGGTCCAACCAATGACAGGGGAGGTGGAGTGACTGCATGCTGGCTGATCCAACCAATGACAGCGGAGGTGGAGTGACTGCATGCTGGCTGATCCAACCAATGATAGCAGAGGTGGAGTGACAGCATGCTGGTCCAACCAATGATAGCGGAGGTGGAGTGACAGCATGCTGGTCCAACCTATGATAGCAGAGGGGGAGTGACAGCATGCTGGTCCAACCAATGACAGCGGAGGTGGAGTGACAGCATGCTGGTCCAACCTATGATAGCAGAGGGGGAGTGACAGCATGCTGGTCCAACCAATGATAGCAGAGGTGGAGTGACTGCATGCTGGTCCAACCAATGAGAGTGGAGGTGGAGTGACTGCATGCTGGTCCAACCAATGACAGCGGAGGTGGAGTGACAGCATGCTGGTCCAGCCAATGACAGTGGAGGTGGAGTGACTGCATGCTGATCCAACCAATGATAGCGGAGGTGGAGTGACAGCATGCTGGTCCAACCTATGACAGCGGAGGTGGAGTGACAGCATGCTGGTCCAACCTATGACAGCGGAGGTGGAGTGACAGCATGCTGGTCCAACCAATGATAGCGGAGGTGGAGTGACAGCATGCTGGTCCAACCAATGATAGCAGAGGTGGAGTGACAGCATGCTGGTCCAACCAATGACAGCGGAGGTGGAGTGACTGCATGCTGGCTGATCCAACCAATGACAGCGGAGGTGGAGTGACTGCATGCTGGTCCAACCAATGATAGCAGAGATGGAGTGACAGCATGCTGGTCCATCCAATGATAGCAAAGATGGAGTGATGGCATGCTGGTCCAACCAATGACAGCGGGGGTGAAGTGACAGCATGCTGGTCCAACCAATGATAGCAGAGGTGGAGTGACAGCATGCTGGTCCAACCAATGACAGCAGAGATGGAGTGACAGCATGCTGATCCAACCAATGACAGCTGAGATGGAGTGACAGCATGCTGATCCAACCAATGAGAACGGAGGTGGAGTGACAGCATGCTGTTTCAAGGTTGGTTGCTGAACCCCATCTTGGAGGGCAGAGGTGGAGGGACACCATACTGGTCCAACCAGTGAGGGAGCAGGTGCTGACCTGAGATGGAGCTCTCAACCTCCAGCATGGGCTTGTCTTATGCCCATAGTCTGCACAAATCCCAAAAAAGAGGCCGGCTGCACCCCATAAAGAAAAAGAAAAACATTAAGCCATGGTAAGTTTTATTTATCCGGACAACATTAACCGAAAATATGAGACCTTTCCCCCTCGGGTTGGGGGGGGGGGGGGGGGGATTTCTGTCCTTGTATTGATGAATAAAGTTACCAACATTTGAATTTTTTTGAAGTGCAATTTTTTTTTTTCCCTTTGGGATGGTGAATTGCCGCCAGCTGCAGAATCACTAGTGTGACACGGGACTTACACTTGCTGTCGGGCAGTACAGACAGTTCTTATTTCATGTGCTTTGATAATGACGACTCCCAACATGGATTGGAGAAGGTTCCTGTTTGTTTTGGTGGTTCCATCCTCCATCTTCCTCCATCTTCCTCCATTTGCTGTTCTATGGCTGATTGTTGTGTAATTGTGTATTTTTCAGGACCAGTGAAGGTTCTCCAGATGACCGATGAGATGATGTGACCCCCAAATCTAGAGATCTCATGGATGAAAAGCTGCCGGAACGATCAGATGTTGTTCTATATACAAAGTCCGGAATCACATCGACTTCATCGAAGACCCGGAAACCTTCAGCTATCACGAGTTCTTCCACAAGTACATGATCGGGAACGTGCCGTGTCTCTTCTCCTCCAAGTTCACCGGGGTCCTGGGGAAGCCGGAGATTCTGGGTCACCGCCGACAACCAGCCGAACTGGGATCATCTGCTGCAGAATTTCGGTATTTTACAATCACCCAAAAGACCTTATTGTAGGAAGGAACGAGTATTGATTCTTGTCAGTACCTGCTCCCACCCCCCCCCCCCCCCCCCAACAAAAATCCTTGCCGAGAGTTGCCTCCCTCTCGATGCCCATGAGCCTCCTGGAACACATCACATGTCCCGGGAGGCTGCAGGACCATTCAGAAAAAGCACTGCGTGAGCACTGACCCCCAGCCACTGGTAAGTACCTGATTTACAGTATTTGTAGCTGCTGACATTAAAAAAAATCAAGTCGAAGTTCCTCTTTTGCGCAAACCAATCAATAAGCGCTTATTGGGATTTTTTTTACCAAAGACATGTAGCAGAATACATATTAGCCTAAATTGATGAAGAAATTAGATTTTATTTTTATTTTTTTACATTTTTTTTTATTTGATATGTTTTCTAGCAGAAAGTTAAAAAATATTGTTCAAATCACAGTCCACAAGGGAAATGGGGAATGGAGAGCACCGAGGCTTTGTGATACCAGAACGATGAATATAACACATAAACACCAAAAACAAATATCAATACTTTTTAGTTCTAGATGAAGAAGGAACAAATTGGCACCACATCCCAATATTGAATAGAGAAAGTATAGAGAATTTGGGGGACTTTAACTAGTTCCCCTCCGCCCACCATCGAATGACGGCAGGGCGGTGTGTCGCCATCATATGACGGCGTCCCAGAACGGCCACTCTCGCACGCATGCGCTGTGTTGCTAGGCATGCGTGTGAGAGTCCGCGGCTCTTCAACCACCTCCGGACCGCCCACTGTATATTGACGTCCTGTTTTTTTAAAGATGGATATCTCTGTAACGGCAGCAGCTGCTGCCACAACCGAGGTATCCATCTTTAGGGCCGGCGATTCTGCACACGATAATGGTGGTCTCTGCGGCGGGTCGCCGCGAGATCACCGTTATCGGCGGCGGGAGAGGTGCCACCCGCCGCTCTCCCGCGCCCTCCGCGCTTACCGGAGCCGTCGGTAGCGGCGGAGGCGATCGGGTCCTTTCACTGCTGAGGTATGGAGACAAGTGAGGCCAAGATGGCCCCCACCCGTCTCCATACCATGTGACGGCCGGAGCGACGTCATTACGACGGCTCCGCCCACTTCTCTTAAAAGGCACAATTTTTTTTGTGTCATTTTTTTTAAACGACTTTTTTTTTTTTTTTTTGCATTTTAGTCTAAATGAGATCTGAGGAACATTTTGACCCCCAGATCTCATATTTAAGAGGACCTGTCATGCTTTTTCTATTACAAGGGATGTTTACATTCCTTGTAATAGGAATAAAAGTGATCATAATTTTTTTTTTAAAAAAACAGTGAAAAATAAATAAATAAAGTAAAATAAATTTAAAAAAAAAAAAAAAAAATTTTTTTAAAGCGCCCTGTCCCGACGAGCTCGCGCGCAGAAGCGAACGCATACGTGAGTAGAGCCGCATATGAAAACGGTGGTCAAACCACACATGTGAGGTATCGCCGCGACCGGTAGAGTGAGAGCAATAATTCTAGCCCTAGACCTCCTCTGTAACGCAAAACATGCAACCTGTAGAATTTTTTAACCTCGCCTATGGAGATTTTTAAGGGTAAAAGTTTGACGCCATTCCACGAGCGGGCGCAATTTTAAAAGCGTGACATGATGGGTATCAATTACTTGGCGTAACATTATATTTCACAATATTAAAAAAAATTGGGCTAACTTTACTGTTGTCTTATTTTTTTTTTCAAAAAAAGTGAATTTTTTCCAAAAAAGTGCGCTTAGAAGACCGCTGCGCAAATACGGTGCAAAAAAAAGTATTGCAATGACCGCTATTTTATTCTCTAGGGTGTTAGAAAAAAAATATATAATGTTTGGGGGTTCTAAGTAATTTTCTAGCAAAAAAACCTGTTTTAACCACCTCCATACTGGGCACTTTCGCCCCCTTCCTTCCCAGACCAATTTTCAGCTTTCAGCGCTCTCGCACTTTTAATGACAATTACTCGGTCATGCTACACTGTACCCAAATGAAATTTTTATCATTTTGTTCGCACAAATAGAGCTTTCTTTTGGTGGTATTTATTCACGACTCCATTTTTTTTTTTTTGCGATATAAGCGCAAAAATAGTGGAAATTTTGGAAAAAAACAATATTTTCTTTTTTCTGTTTTAAAAGAAATCCAGTAAAATCGAATTTTGTCATAAATTTAAGCCAAAATGTATTCTGCTACATGTTTTTGATAAAAAAATCCTGTTAAGTGTATAATAATTGGTTTGTGTGATCACGGACATATGTACGCAAATGATCATGTACAGATGTGTGCAGGTGATCACGTACATATGTGTGCAGATTACCATTGGGACATGTGATTTTAGTGTGACATATGTGGGGGACAGCTTTTTTTATTATTTGGGGACATGTGTTTTGGGGACATGTGTGTTTTACATTATGTGGGGACATGTTTGTGTTTTACATTATGTGGGGACATGTGTGTGTTTTACATGTATGTATTTACATGTGTGTTGACACTAGGTTGGTGATCAGTGAGTAAAAAGCTGTAAAAAACAGCTCATACTCACTGATCATCAGCCGGCTGCAGCGATCCCATCTCCTCTCCTCCTCAGCGACAACTTCCGTGTGAGGAGAGGAGAGCTGATCGCCTAGCAACCGGCTGTGTTTACATCACATGACGGCTGTGATTGGACACGGCCGTCATGTGATCAGGAGGGCCAATCACAGAGCCCTCCTGCCGATCCGAGATGCGCCGTGTCCGGGGGACACGAGCGCATCGGGATCGCGCCGCTGCGCGGGCACGCGCGCGCGATCCCGCTCCTTCTGAGGGACGTTCCTGAACGTCCACTCAGAAGGAGAGAGCGCCCACCGGCCGTTATGTACATTGGCCGGGTGGGAAGTAGTTAAACTCTTAAACACCTAAAATCCAAAACGAGGTTGGTTTTGAAGTGGTTAACCATGTGATCGGCTGTGTCCAATCACAGCCGGCTCACATGTAAACACGGAGATGCCGGTAATCGGCGCTCCTCGCCTCACACTGACAGAGTGTGTGGTGAGGAGAGCGATCAGCGGCATCTCCTCATAGGAGACATCTATACATGTAATCAGGGCACTGATTACAATGGCAACACCAGTGCCACAAATCAGTGCCAGCGATGAGTGCCCACCAGTGCCAGCAATCAGTGCCCACCACTGTCCATAAGTGCCACCAGTCAGTGCCCATTAGCGATGCCAGTCTGTGCTGGCTATCAATCCAGCCTATCAGTGCCGTCCATCAATGCCCATCAGTAACGCCTATCCGTGTCGCCTATCAGTCCCCATCAGTGCCACCTATCAGTGCCCATAAGTCTGGCATATTAGTGCCTCCTCATCAGTGCCACCTATCAGTGCCCATAAGTCTGGCATATTAGTGCCTCTCATCAGTGCCACCTATCAGTGCCCATAAGTCTGGCATATTAGTGCCTCCTCATCAGTGCCACCTATCAGTGCCCATAAGTCCGGCATATTAGTGCCACCTATCAGTGCCCATAAGTGCCTCCTTATCAGTGCCCATAATTGCCACCTCATCAATGCCCACCAGTCAGCCTATCAGTGCCCATCACTGCCGCCACATCAGCGAAGGAGAAAAATTACTTATTTACAAAATTTACTGACAGAAACTAAGTAAAAAACATTTTTTTTTCAAATTTTTTGGTCTATTTTTTTTTTTTTTTTTTTTTTTTAGTAAACAATAAAAAAAAAAAAAAAAAAACCAGCAGTGATTAAATACACCAAAAAGAAAGCTCTATTTGTGTGAAGAAAATGATAAAAAAAATTTAACCTTGTACAGTGTAGCACGACCGCGCAATTGTCATTCAAAGTGCGACAGCGCTGAAAGCTGAAAAAAAATGGCCTGGGCAGGAAAGGGGTGTAAGTGCCCGGTAGGCAAGTGGTTAAAGGTGCAAGTAAACACAAAATATGTTAACAAAATATTTGAATATTTATTGTACATCGTTAAAATAATTTGGTAAAATCAATGGGTTTCAACAAACACATAGATCACATTTCATGTGACAATTGATGCTTCCACACCACATGTTTCGCCAAATTTGTTACACAGCTTCTTAGTATATGCATCAATCTAAAAAGCAGTAGAAAATTCATAGGAAATTTGTACTGATTTTACATAATCAAACTTTTTTTTTTACTAAACAATACATACATAATAATTCAATTATCTGATACAAAATTCAATTATAAACAAAGTATTTCAATATGTTGTTGCATCCAGCAGAACATTGGCTAATTCATGATTGTTTATATATATATATATATATATATATATATATATATATATATATATATATATATATATATATATATATATATATATATATATATATATATATATATTTTTTTTTTTTGCACACCTGTAATTATTTGATGATAATTGATACCCATACAGTGAAATGTTTATTTAAGAATCTTAATATTAAAATACCCCCTATACCCCCTATAAATATTGATCGGGGGAAATTGCTGAACACTTGAAACTATATTGCGTAAAAATAAATAAAATCACACTAAAAAGGTATATCTGATTGTGGGTGGTCTTCCTCAGGGGGATTGCCCTTGGGCAGCAAATCAAGAGATTTTCTAAAGTAAACACATATAGTGAATACAAGACAAATAGTAATACAAACATGCTCAAAAAGAACTTATGAGAAGTCATATTGTGAACAAACTTACATAGCTCATGAGGTATAACAGACACAGCAGGGTAAATGATGCTGAAGGTCACCAAGGATAGGAGGATTGGTGGACAAGGAGACGGGAAGAAGAGAATACCAGCACACGTGTCCCAAGCACAAGGGATACCACCCGGGGTAAGGATGTAATATTACCTAACAAACGATTGACTAGAAAATGATCAGGTAAAAATAAGTTAATAAGTCCTCATGCACATGGACGTTTTTACAGCCGCTTTTTTGAGCCTTTTTTGCAGCTTAAAAAGGCCTGTCTCTGTTAGTCTATGGCTTCATGCCCACCTAGGCGTTTTTGAGCTGCAAATGGCCTAGGCGTTTTTAAGCTGTAAAAAAAAAACCCAGGACCAGTGGGTTCTGAGAGAGGTTTTTCAGCTGTAAAAACGCTCTAACGCTGATAAACGCTCAAAAATGCTCAAAAACGCCGTTCACCAACGGTTTTTAACGTTTTTGATCCATTGAAAAAAAAAAAAAAAAAAATTTTGAAAAAAAAACAAACGCTAAAAAACGCTAACGCGGAAAAACGCTATTGCAAAAACGTTGAAAAAAGCTGAAAAAAGTTTTTAAAAAAATCGCTGCAAAAATACTGGTGTTATAACGTTATTTTAACAGCCTGTGTGCATGAGGCCTTAAAATTAAATTAAATTAGTATGTATCCTTTTAGAAACTCCATAAATGCAAAAAATAGGACATCCGTACCTTTTTACGGAAATATCAGTTGAGCATATGTTAGGGTAGTAATTGTATGGTAAGGTATTTCCGTAAAAAGGTATGGATGTCCTATTTTTTTTTTTTTTTTTTTTTTATAATTTTCTAAATGGATACTTTTTAATTTTTTTTTCCTGATCATTTCCTTGTCTATCGTTTGTAATAGGGGTCAAAATGTTCAGCCTTGGTTTCATCATCAGATTAGAACAGATATTGCAGTAATGGCGGGGGGGGGGGGGGGGGGGGTTACAACTGATGATCATGTGTCGCTGGCCCGGGCTGTACACCGACATTTCCGCATAACACCCAGGCGGCAGAGCTGAGCAAACTCCCGCAACAAGCCGCGTGTTCAGTGGAGAGGGGAGGGGCCTCCGTTTCGTGCAGCCAAAGAGAACAGTCTACTTGTACACTGGAAGAGAGAAGCTGATTGGCTGCCCCTCCCCTCCCCACTGAACACACGAGGAAAGACACCTCGCGGCGGTGGCAGCGGCCATTTTTTTTTGTAAACCGCTGGACGTTTTTTGCCTAAAACGTTCCCGATTTCCCGGGACAAAGGCAAAATCCCGGACGAGGGTCCCAAAATTGGGGTTGTCCCGGGAAAATCGGGACTGTTGGCAAGTATGCATTAAAGGTGGAAAAAGTTCTGAAATGATTTATCTTTGTCTCATATTTTTTTTTTTTTTTTACATCACAGAAACCTGACATTTTAACAGGGGTGTGTAGACTTTTTATATCCCCTGTGTATAAAAGCCACAGAAAGGCTAATCCACGACTCGTTATTCGGTCACTTGACACCATTGTTGCGGCTGATCACTGATCCTGTTCTAATCTGTTTCAGGAGATGCCGCTGTTCCTGTTGCTAAATGTGATTTAAAGGAGTACAACGCCAACCCCAAGGAGCAGATTCCTCTCCGGGAATACATCGAATACTGGAGGGAGCACAAGGAGAACGCCTACCAGTCTACAAAGGGCTGCCTGTACCTGAAAGACTGGCACATGCAGAGGTAATGCACTAATGCTATATAGTGGGAGAGATTTACTAAAACTGCAGAGTGAAAAATCTGGTGCAGTTGGGCATGGTAGCCAATCAGCTGCCAGGTTTTTTTTTGGTCAAAGCTTAACGACTTAAGGACCGAGCCTCTTTCTGAGGTTTGTTTACAAGTTAAATACATTTTTTTTTTGCTAGAAAATTTCTTAGAACCCCCAAACATTATACTTTTTTTTTTTCTAACACCCTAGAGAATAAAATGGCGGTCGTTGCAATAGTTTCTATCACACCGTATTTGAGCAGCGGTCTTGCATGCGCACTTTTTTTGGAAAAAATCCACTTTTTTGAATTAAAAAATAAGACAACAGTAAAGGTAGCGCAATTTTTTTTTTTTTATATTGTGAAAGATAATGTTACGCCGAGTAAATTGATACCTAACATCTTACGTTTCAAAATTGCGCCCGCTCGTTGAATGGCGACAAACTTTTACCCTTAAAAATCTCCATAGGCGACGTTTAAAAAAATTCTACAGGTTGCCTGTTTTGAGTTACAGAGGAGTTCTAGGAGTAGAATTATTGCTTTCGCTCTACCGATCGCAGGGATACCTCACATGTGTGGTTTGAACACCGTTTTCGTATGCGGGCGCTACTCACGTATGCGTTCGCTTCTGCACGCGAGCTCGGCGGGACGGGGCGCGTTTAAAATTGTCTTTTTGTCTTATTTTTTACCTTTTTTTTTTATTTTTTATTTTTACACTGTTTTTAAAAAAAAAAAACTGTGTCACTTTTATTCCTGTTACAAGGATTGTAAACAACCCTTGTAATAGAAAAAAAGCATGACAGGTCCTCTTAAATATGAGATCTGGGGGGTCAAAAAGACTTCAGATCTCATATTTAGACTAAAATGCAATAAAAAAAAAAAAAAATTGTCATTTAAAAAAGTAATTAAAAAAAATGGCTTTTTAAGAGCTATGGGCGGAAGTGACGTTTTGACGTCGCTTCCGCCCTGCAATGTTATGGAGTTGGGTGGGGGGTCATCTTCCCTTCACTCGTCTCCATGCCCAGCAAGGTAGAAGATCCAATCACCTCTGCCGATGACGGCGGCTCTGGTAAGCGGCGAAGGGCACCGGGGCGCGACGGGGGGTTGGCCCTCTCCCGCCGCCGATAAAAGTGATCTTGCGACGAATCCGCCGCAGAGACCACTTTTATCTCAAACTGGACTGCTCACTGAACAAGAGGATACGGGGGTTATGGCAGCTAGCTGCTGCCATAACAACGATATTCCTCTTCATACAGCCGACGTAAAACGGAAGTGGTTAAAGGAGTTGTAAAGTCTCTTGGTTTGCATTCTGTGCATTAAGGGGAAAAAAAACCTTCTTACCTGAATCCGATCGTTCCAGCAACGAGCACGAGCCCAGCAGCTCCAGCCGCTGTCTCGGGTCCTCATTGGATAGATTGATAGCAGCAGGAGCCATTGGCTCCCGCTGCTTGTCAATCAAATTCAGTGACACGGGGGGGGGGGGGGGCCAGGGCCGAGTCCTGCTGTCTTGTCAATGGACACAGCAGCAGGACTTGGAAGCGCGGCCGCATGGGTGCCCCCCAGGGAAGTCGGCTCTCTGTGGGGGGAGCATTAGCTGAAGAGGAGGGGCCAGGAGCGCTGCAGTGGGACCTCAGAAAAGGAGGATCGGGGGCCGCTCCTGTGCAAAACCCTTACACAGAGCAGGTAAGTATAACATGTTTGTTATTTAACCATATCCAACGACGTCATATGACGTTGTCGACTTTGAGTGGAGTGAGTGGCCTCTACATTTGAAAAAAAATTCTGCCGTCGCTGTTGGGGGGGGGGGGGGGCAGGATGTTTTTTTTTTTTTTTTTTTTTCTTCAGGCTTCCCAGCCTAGAGGTGAGATGAGGGGGGACTTATTGACCCCCAAATCTCAGTGTAATGAGGACCTGTCACTCACTATTCCTATTACAAGGGATGTTTACAATCCTTGTAATAGGAATAAAAGTGATAAAAAAAAAAAAAAAAAGTAAAAAGAAAGTGTCAAAACAGAAAATGAAAAGTAAAATAAACAAGAAAAAACAATTTTTCAAGCGCCCCCGTCCTCACACGCAGAAGTGAACACATACGTAGGTCGTGCCCACATATGTAAACAACGTTGAAACCACACATGTGCAATAATTCTAGCACCAGACCTCCTCTGTAACACTAAACTGGTAACCTGTAAAAAAATTTAAATCGTCGCCTATGGGTAATTTTTAAAGTGGTGTTCCGGCCAAAATTCTACTTTTTAAATAAAAGTAACCCTATAATACACAAGCCTAATGGATTCTAGTAAAGTTAGTCTGTAAACTAAGGTCTGTTTTGTTAGTTTATAGCAGTAGTTTGTTATTTTATAAACTTACAGCAGGCCGTGGCCATCTTAAGTGTGGGCATCTGAAGCCAGACTGTATTTCTTCCTGGATCTCATCCTTGCAGATCTCGCACATGCTCAGTGCAGCACAAGCAGTGTAATAGGTTTCAGGTCAGGTTTCCATAGCAACGGCAGTGTCAGAGGAAGTTGCCGCCCCTTCCCAGAAGGCATTGCAAACAGGAAATGGTGCGATGGGCCGTGGCCAGGGAGGAGGAAGTGAAAAATGAATACAGCAGATATACAGTAGGTGCTGAGAAAAAATAAATAAAAATATCCAATTCGTTTACAGTGCACAGTTTAGTGAGGGATGCTGAAGAGTTGTAAAGGTGGGTGGAACTCCACTTTAAGTACTGAAGTTTGGCGTCATTTCACGAGCGTGCGCAATTTCAAAGCGTGACATGTTAGGTATCTATTTACCCGGCGTAACATCATCTTTCACATTATACAAATAAATTAGGCTAACTTTACTGTTTTTTATTTATTTATTTATTTATTTATTTTTAATGCATGAAAGAGCCCCCCCCCCCCCCCCCCCAAAAAAAATGCGTTTTAAAAATTACCGCGCAAATATCGTACGAGATAAAAGTTGCAATGTCGACCATTTTATTCCTTAGGGTCTCTGCTAAAAAAAATTAAAAAAAAATAAAACATATATAATGTTTGGGAGTTCTGCGTAATTTTCTAGCAAAAAAAAAAAAAAAGATTGTTTTTACATGTAGGAGCGAAGTGCCTGGGTAGCAAGTGGTTAAAAAAAAAACAAAACTTTACAATCACTTTGATTGAACAAGCTGAAGTTAGGAGCTGATTGGCTGCCATGCAGGGCTGCACCAGATTTTGATTGCTAATTGATTGATAATTAAAGATCACTTCTTCCTCCTTCCAGAGAGTATCCAGATTACGATGCGTATAAAACGCCAGAATATTTCTCATCGGATTGGCTGAACGAATACTGGGACGCCATTGCCGTGGACGATTATCGTTTTGTCTATATGGGTCCAGCTGGTTCATGGTACAGATATAATTTATCATTTTAGGACTACAGTAAAAAACCTTGGTTTGCGAGTAACGTGGTTTTGCAAGACGAGCGACATTTTTTTCAGTTGATATCCGAGCGATGTCCTGCGATAGAAGGATCAAATAAGTGGAATGAGACTCACAATGTTAAAAACAATATCCCGTGTTAACCGCTTCAGCCCCGGAAGATTTTCCCCCCTTCCTGACCAGAGCACTTTTTGCGATTCGGGCACTGCGTCACTTTAACTGACAATTGCGCGGTCGTGCGACGTGGCACCCGAACAAAATTGACGTCCTTTTTTTCTCACAAATAGAGCTTTCTTTTGGTGGTATTTGATTATCTCTGCGGTTTTTATTTTTTGCGCTATAAACAAAAAAAGAGCGACAATTTTGAAAACACCACAACATTTTTTGCTATAATAAATATCCCCCAAAAATATACAAAAAAACATTTTTTTCCCTCAGTTTAGGCCGATCTGTATTCTTCTACATATTTTTGGTAAAAAAAAAATCACGATAAGCGTTTATTGATTGGTTTGCGCAAAAGTTATAGCGTCTACAAAAATAGGGGATAGTTTTATGGCATTTTTATTATTTTTTTTTTTATTAGTCGATCTGCGATTTTTATCAGGACTGCGACATTATGGCGGACACATCGGACACTTTTGACACTATTTTCGGACCATTGTCATTTATACAGCGATCAGCGCTATAAAAATGCTTACTGTGTAAATGACACTGGCAGGGAAGGGATTAACCACTAGGGGGCGATGAAGGGGTTAAGTGTGTCTTACTGTGGGGAGGAGGGGCTTCAAGTCACATGACGGCGATCACTGCTCCCGATGACAGGGAGCAGTAGATCTCTGTCATGTCACAAGCCAGAACAGGGAAATGCCTTGGTTACATAGGCACTTCCCAGTTCAGAGGCTCCGTGACACGATCGCCGGGAGACCGGCGAACATAGAGTCCGCTGGTCCCGCGGTCATGCTGTACGCGGCGGGCGCGCACTCGCATCTGCTTAAAGGGAACGTACAGGTATGCCCATTTGCCCACCGCTGCCATCGTGCCGACGTATATCGGCGATTGGCAAGTGGTTAAGGACTCTGCTGCTCATCCATGTAAGGCTGCTGGAGTATGCTGTATGTAGCCAGAGGTCCGGGGGCCACTGGTGGCTCCCAGCGCTTCCTGGAGAACTCGGAGACACTCCCAGCCGGGTGGAGCGGGCGTAACACACGATTCAGAGTACCAGAAAGTGACGTCACCGTTCTCCGGTGCCTCCGAGTTCTCCAGGAAGCGCTGGGAACCACCAGTGCCCCCCCCCCCCCCCGACCTGTAGACACGTACAGTAATGTATACACCAGCGGGTGTACACGGATGAGCACCAGAGTCCTTAACGCGGGATATTTGTTTTTAACATTGTGAGTCTCATTCCACTTTTTTTTTTTTACATTAAAACTGTGATTATACTACACTTAGATGGCGCTGCCGTAATCATTTTTTTTATGAATAAATGGTTGTGAAACAGGTCATCTGAGTTTCCATTATTTCTTATGGGGAAATTCGCTTTGATATACGAGTGCTTTGGATTACAAGCCTGTCTCCGGGGACAAATTGTGTTCGCAATCCAAGGCTTTACTGTATTTCATATACCTTTTTTATATGCACTATATTACCAAAAGTATTGGGACGCCTGCCTTTACACGCACAGGAACTTTAATGGCATCCCAGTCTTAAGATACACACACTATACAATTTTCAGTTTGTTTGCAATTAGGCAGACCCTTGCACTACATAGTTGAAGGGAATCGAACAGCAAAAATTGTATAACCATTTCAGCCCCGGAAGGATTTACCCCCTTCCTGACCAGAGAACTTTTTGCGATACGGAACTGCGTCGCTTTAACTGACAATTGCGCGGTCGTGCGACGTTACACCTAAACAAAATTGACGTCCTTTTTTTCCCCACAAATAAATTTTGCTGCTATTTGATCACCTCTGCCGTTTTTATTTTTTGCGCTATAAACAAAAAAAAGAGCGACAATTTTGAAAAAAAAAAAAAAAAAACACAATATCTTGTACTTTTTGCTATAATAAATATCCCTATTTTTTTTTTTAAAGCTATTTTTTTCCTCGGTTTAGGCCGATATGTATTCTTCTACATATTTTTGGTAATAAAAATCGCAAAAAGCGTATATTAATTGGTTTGTGCAAAAGTTATGGCGTCTACAAAATCGGGGATAGATTTATGACTTTTTTTTTTTTTTTTTTTTTTACTAGTAATGGCGGCAATCTGCGATTTTTTATTTTTTTTTGTCAAGACTGCGACATTGCGGCGGACACATAGGACGCTTTTGACACATTGACAATAATAACTGAACCTCTGCGCTACTAAAATTGTGTGCTAAAAAAAGTGTACTACAAATGTGTACTGTGTGGAGTGCTGCAAAATCTAGGTGTACACAACACAACCAATACAGAAAATATTATAAAGTGATTTCGCGCACAACCAAAAAAAAGTAGAAAATGCAAAAATAATGCAACTGGTGTTCAAGTGCCAAAAACTCCTAAAATAAAAATCAACAAAATAATGTATATAAAATAAAAATCGGTATAGTGTATCAGCCGATGTATTCAGTCAGTGAAATTGATGCAATAGTGTTGGGACAGGATATGGACAGTCAGTAAAATAGATCCAATAGTGTTGGGACAGGATATGGACAGTCAGTGAAATAGATCCAATAGTTCTGGGACTGGATATAGGTGAATATGCTCCATACATAGGGTAGATGATGTAGACAACAATGGGTAACATCTGTAGATATTGTGCTCACAGAGCCCTTACCTCTAAAGGCATAAGTAAGGGCCTTAGTACTCCGGATGGTGGTAGATGATGGGGGCCGATGAGTCCTCAGATCAGTAGATGTCAGTCATCAAAATCGATCAGGCTCGATCCAGATCATCTCCGGGTCCAAGTGTATGGAAGAAAAAAGGGGACAGCCTCCAATAGTGTAGTAAAACAAGCCCGTTTTTAATAGTAAAAAGCCGCTATACAGGGCATAAGGGCAAACCGTACAGCTTTGAGCGGCTTATCGCCGCTACCTAATACACAACTTCCGTATCGCAATCACAACAACCGGGTCACAGTACGAGCTTCCGGTTGCGTAGCTGACATGGGTCCTACGCGTTACGTCACGACCCCTCGGGACTTCCTCAGGGAATCTGACACGTTTTTTGTCGATTAACAATTATACAGCGATCCGTGCTATTACTGTATAAATGTCACTGACAGTGAAGGGGTTAACACTAGGGGGGGCGATCAAGGGGTTAAATGTGTTCCCTAGGTGTGTGTTCTAACTGTAAGGGGCTGACTAGAGGGGATGACAGATCGTGGTTCCCAGCTATTAGGAACTCACGATCTGTCACTACTCACAGAACAGGGATTTGTGTGTTTACACACACACACACACACGTCCCCGTTCTGCCTCTTGTGCCCACAAACGCGACCGTCGGCCACGAGCATCGGCACCCCCGCAGCGCAGTGAGCGCGCGTGCCGGCTATCCCGCTTAAAGGAGCCGACGTATAGCTACGACGGCTCGCGGGATCGTGTCCGACCTGCTGCAGTATAATGACGGCGGCTGGTCGGCAAGCAGATAATGTGTGTCCAGCTTTTGGTCCATGGGGTACAATATTGAGTTGGCCCACCCTTTGCAGCTATAACAGCTTCAACTCTTCTGGGAAGGCCGTCCACAAGGTTTAGTAGTGTGTCTATGGGAATGTTTGACCATTCTTCCAGAAGCGCATTTGTGAGGTCAGGCACTGATGTTGGACGAGAAGGCCTGGCTCGCTCCCCACTGTGGCGCGATCTGTCAACCGCTGTTTCCACCTGTCACAGCGGATGACAGATCAGTGTAACAGGCCGCTGCCGGTACCATGTCATCACTGGGACCAATCACAATAGATCACATGACAAATGTACACAATGGATGGCTTCCATTTATGCCTTTCATTGTGTACTATTGTGATAATCTCTGTGATTGGTCACAGTGATCACATGGTACAGACAGCACCAATCACAGCCCCATCTGTACCGTGTGATAAGCTGATGCCAATCACAGAGGAAATCACAATAATACATAATGAATGAATGGATTTCATTCAGAAAAAAAAAAAAAAAAAGTTGTTTTTAACAGTGATATTCACTGTTCTAAGCAATCATAGTGTGTAAAAAAAAAAATATATATATATATATATATATATCCTGATCACCTCCCCAGTGTAGTAGAGCGTTACTATGGTAACAGTATGTAAATAAGATTGGAAAATAATTGAATAAAAAAAAAAAATATAAAGAAAATTTGAAAAACTATAATTCAGAAGATTTTTTTATTTAGCAATCAGTGTCCCTGGTCACCGCCACACCAGTTATATGATAACACTGTACTGCACTGGTGACAATATTTAAAAAAAAAAAAAAAAAAAAAACTATTTTTTTTTTTTTTTTTACATTTCTTCATTTTCCAAAGAATTATGACAAAAAGTTACAACTTCCAAAAACCTGCCAGGCCTCTTACTAAATACCTTGGACTGTCTACTTTCCAAAAAGGGGTCATTTGGGGGGGTATTTGTACTTGTCCTGACATTTTTTTGGGCCTCCAAAAATTAGATTGTCTGTCAGTACATCAGGATTGATCAATTTTCAGCTATACATCCCATAGTTTGTGGACTCTATAACTTTCCTACAGACTAAATATACACTGGATTTGGGTTTATTTTTATCAAAGAAATGCAGAATAGATTTTGGCCTAAATTTTATGAAGAACAATTTTATTTGTTTACAAAATTTAAATTTAACGGAAACAAAGAAAAATTCTTTTTTTTTTTATAACGTTTTCAGTCTTTTCTTTGTTTACCAAAAAATAAAAAACCCAGTGGTGATTAAATACCACTAAAAGAAAGATCTATTTCTGTGAAAAAAAATGATAAAATGTTCATATTAATATTATTATTATTATTATTATTATACAGGATTTATATAGCGCCAACAGTTTGCGCAGCGCTTTACAACATGGGGGCAGACAGTACACTTATAATACAAATCAATACAGGAGGAATCAGAGGGCCCTGCTTGTTAGAGCTTACAATCTAGAAGGGAGGGTCAAGTGGAAACAAAAGGTAATAACTGTGGGGGATGAGCTGATGGAAAAAATGAAAATACAGTTGTTAGGTGTGGGTAGGGTAGGCTTCTCTGAAGAGAAGGGTTTTCAGGGATCGTCTGAAAGCTAAGTAGGAGATAAGCGGACAGATTGGGGTAGGGCATTCCATAGGATTGGAGAGGCTTTGGAAAAGGCCTGGAGGCGAGCATGGGAGGAGGTGACAAGGGAGCTAGAGAGCAGGAGGTCTTGAGGGGAACGAAGAGAACGAGTAGGTTGGTATTTAGAGACTAGGCTAGTGATGTAGCTGGGGGCTAGATTGTGGATGGCTTTGTACGTAGTTAGAATTTTGAATTTAATTCTTTGGACAAGCGGAAGCCAGTGGAGGGATTGACAGAGAGGAGTGGCAGAGACAGAGCGATTGGTAAGGTGGATGAGTCTGGCAGCGGCATTCATGATGGATTGAAGAGGTGATAGACTATGTAGAGGTAAGCCAATGAGAAGGGAGTTGCAGTAGTCGAGGCAAGAGATAACCAGCGAGTGAATTAAGAGCTTTGTTGTGTCATTGGTTAGAAAGGGGCGTATTTTGGAGATGTTGCGGAGGTTGAGGCGGCAGGATTTGGACAGTGATTGGATGTGTTGCTTGAAGGAGAGTTCAGAGTCAAGGATTACACCTAGAACCTTGGCATGTGGGGATGGGCTTATAGTTGTGCCATCGATTTTGAAGGAGAGATCAGGGGAAGAGGCAAATGGGGGAGGAAAAATTATAAGTTCGGTTTTGGATAGATTGAGTTTGAGGAAGTGGTGTGACATCCAGACTGATATATCTGAGAGTAAATTGGTGATACGTGAGGAGACAGAGGGAGTGAGCTGAGGGGTAGAGAAATAGATTTGGGTGTCGTCAGCGTAGAGGTGGTATTGGAAGCCATGGGAGGCTATCAGTTGACCCAGGGAGGAGGTGTAGATTGAAAATAGTAGAGGTCCAAGAACAGAACCCTGAGGGACGCCAACAGAGAAAGGAAGGGGAGAGGAGGAAGTGGAGTTATAAGAAACGCTAAAGGTGCGGTTGGATAAGTAGGAAGAGAACCAGCGAAGTGTACAGTCACGGAGACCAAAGGCGTGTAGTTTTTTGAGGAAGAGGGGGTGGTCAACCGTATCAAAGGCAGCAGAGAGGTCCAGGAGTAGGAGTACAGAATAGTGTTGATTGGTTTTGGCCGTTAGTAGATCGTTTGTTAGTTTTAGAAGAGCAGTTTCTGTGGAGTGTTGAGGACGAAATCCAGACTGAAGGGGATCAAGAAGGCCATTGTCAGCGAGGTGGACGCTCAGTCGGTTGTAGACCAGACGTTCAAGGAGTTTGGATAAGAAGGGGAGCAAGGAGATGGGGCGTAGGTTGTGAAGATTGGATGGGTCCAGTGAGGGCTTTTTAAGTATGGGGCTGACAAGTGCATGTTTTAGAGAGTTAGGGAAGATGCCAGAAGAGAGGGAGAGATTGAAAATGTGGGTTAGAGAGTGTAGCATAGGGCCAGATGGTGAACGTAGCATTTGTGAGGGAACAGGATCCAGAGGGCAGGTGGTAAGGTGGACATTAGCAAGTAGTTTAGCAACTTCGTCTGTAGTGGTGGGGTTGAAAGAGGGAAATAATGATTGTGCCTGTGGGCATGAAGTGTAAAGTGTGGAGGGTGTCGGCACAGTAGAGATCTCCATGCGAATAGTATCAATCTTCTGTTTGAAGTGATTGGCGATCTCTTGAGCAGTGAGTGAGTTGGTGGGTGGAAGCGGTGGAGGACGAAGTAGAGAGTTGAAGGTGGAGAAGAGTTGACGGGGACAGGATGATAGGTTGCTAATGAGAGTGGTAAAATAGGTCTGCTTGGCAGAGAGGAGGCTGGAATTGTATTTTTGGAGGGCAGATTTATATTGGTTGAAATCGCTCTGGGACTTAGTCTTACGCCACAGGCGTTCAAGAGCACGACTACATTTTTTCAGACTTCTAGTATCATCTGTTTGCCAAGGTTGAAGGGGTCTGGGCTTGGTTCTGTGTGTGTAGTGAGGGGGGCCAGTGAGTTCAGTGAGGCTAGAAGTGAAGTGTTGTACACAGAAGTGGCTAGGTTGGTGCAGGATAGGGGTGAGATTTTGTTGTAAAGGTTGTTGATAGCAGAGTAGAGAAGAGAAGGGTTGAGATGATGTAGGTTTCAGCGGGTAACTTTAAGGTGGTTGGAGGGAGAGGAGGTGAAGGAAAGGGAGAGAGTGAAATTAATAAGGTGGTGATCAGAGAGAGGCAATGGATAGTTAGAGAGGTTGCATGGAGTACAAAGGTGAGAGAACACGAGGTCAAGGATATTGCCTTCTGAGTGAGTTGGAGCATGTATGCACTGCTTTAGATCAAAGGAGGATGTTAGGCTAAGAAGTTTGGAAGTGGAAGGAGTGTTAGTATTAATAGGGATGTTGAAGTCCCCGAGAATGATTGTGGGGATTTCAGAAGAAAGAAAGTAGGGTAGCCAGGCAGAGAAGTCTTCAAGAAAGGTTGATACTGGTCCAGGGGGCCTGTAGATCACGGCTATCCTTAGAGAGATTGGAGTGAAAAGACGAATGCAGTGTGCTTCGAAAGAGGAGAGCGACAGAGAGGGAGGTGGCTGAAGTACCTGAAAGGTGCTATGTGGGGCTAGGAGGATTCCGACACCTCCCTTACGTCCGCTGCATCTGGGGGAGTGAGTCCAGAGAAGACCACAATGGGATAGGGCAGCAGAAGATGCAGTGTCGGATTCGTGGAGCCAGGTTTCGGTAATAGCGAGTAGGTTAAATGAGTTGGCAATAAAGAGGTCATGGAGAGAGGTGAGTTTATAGCAGACAGAGCGGGAGTTCCAAAGGGCACAAGAGAAAGGGGGTCTGGTCTTGGGAAGAATAGAAATGGGAACTAAATTGTGTTGATTGCGGCTGCTGCCAGAGGGTGCAGGGTGATGAGTGCATGCCCAGGGTTTGGGGATATATCTCCAGAGGTTAGGAGAAGCAAGAGGGTGAGTGAGGAAATATGGGAGTGGGATTTATATGAGGGGACATGGCCCTGGGTCTTGGAGATATTTTGTGTGTGTGGATTTAGAATTAGCAGGAGTTGGTGGGTGCAGTAAAAAGGACAGGACAGAAGTGAGGGTGATATATATATGCTGTGAGGGGGAGAAGATGGGTGAAGGAGAGATAGTTTTAGGATGGAGGACAGGGTTGTCAAAAGCAGTGGTAGAGAAAGCATGTTACATGGAGAAAGAGCTAATTGACTAAACAAGTTCACCTGATGTCTGTGTGCTGTTTTTCAAAGTATTTATCTTGCGTCCCTTCGCAGAAGTGCAGAGTCAGAAGTGCAGAGTCAGAAGTGCAGAGTCAGAAGTGCGTTCCACTTACAGAAAATCGCCACTTTGCGAAAGAGCCAAGTTGCAAATGTGTACCCCCTGCAAATGCTTCCCCCAAGAGAAGCTTATATATATACTGATAGGGGTAGGGTGTGGGTGGATTTCAATTAGCAATCAAGAGGTTATAAAGCTTGGCTGGTTAACAGGGCAAATTTCTTAAGTCAGAAACAGACTAGCAAGAGGGCACTAAAGTTAAACAGGCCGTAATTTTGGGTAAGACAAGGGAGATAATAAAGCATTGTAATGTGGACAGGTCTACAGACAGTTAAGTAAAAATAACATACCAGCATTATTAGAGACACATAAGAAAAAAAGATAGTGTTTCAGTTTTTGGCTGGAGTTGTAGCAGTAGGAGCATACCAGAGTTAAGAGACATAGGAGACAGTTTTCAACTAATGCGATTTTGGCTTCATATGGGTACAGAGTTGTATGGCCGCGCAATTTTCATTCAAAGTGTAACAGAGCTGAAAGCTGAAAATTGGCCTGGGCAGGAAGGGGGTGAAAACGCCGGTATTGAAGTAGTTAATAGTTTACTGGGAAATTTTACTGTACTCAATGTATCAAGCCAAAAAAAAAAAATTTGAGTTAATTAATTAATATTATACTAATAATATTATTATTATTAATTATAATACTATTAATACTTTTATATTACTATAAAAAAAATAAAAAGTAAACACTGTGATGTGTACAGTGCAGCACACATGCACAACACACACCAGCAGTCACACATTGTTATTATATTATTGTTATTATTATACAGGATTTATATGGCGCCAACAGTTTGCGCAACGCTTTACAACATGAGGGTTACAATACAGGAGGAATCAGAGGGACCTGCTCCTCAGAGCTTACAATCTTTTTTTTTTTCTTTTAAATTCTATATTTTATTTTTTTCCAACAATTATTTATACATATAAACAAACACATTTTAATTGCATGCGTACCACTGAGTATGTCTTAACACAGTTTGATTGTATTTTCATCAAATATCAAGTATATATAAGGCTACTTATATTAAATAATAATTGAACAACAAAAGAAAAAAACAAAACAAAAAAAAAATCAAAAACAAAAAAAATATATAAAAAAATAAAATAATTCTGTCCTTCTCTTCCCCCTTAAAATGGAGTTAATTAATATTAATTAATTAATATTAATTAGTATTATAATACTAATAATATTATTTTTAATTATATTACTATTAATACTTTTATATTACTATAAAAAAAATAAAAAGTAAACTGATGTGTACAGTGCAGCACACATGCACAACACACACCAGCAGCCACACATTGTTATTATATTATTATTATTATACAGGAGTTATATGGCGCCAACAGTTTGCGCAACGCTTTATAACATTAGGGCAGACAGTACAGTTACAGTACAGGAGGGATCAGAGGGACCTGCTCCAAAGAGCTTACAATCTATGCACATCTTATAGCAAGTCTGCTGGTGTAAATGGGGCCCTTGCTGTCTGCCCATCAGACCTGACTGATAGAAAACAATATACTTGGCTACAATGTACTCCTTTTGATTCCAGGACCCCGTTCCACGCCGACGTCTTCCGTTCATACAGCTGGTCAGCAAACATCTGTGGGCGGAAGAAGTGGTTGCTCTTTCCTCCGGGATCAGAGGGAAATCTCAGGGATTGCCATGGAAATCTCCCATACGATGTGACGTCTCCTACCCTTCAGGACCCTATACTGTACCCGAATTATCAGAAGTGCTGCCCACTAATAGAGGTCACACAGGAAGCCGGAGAGATCATCTTTGTGCCCAGTGGGTGGCATCATCAGGTGTTCAATGTGGTAAGGAAAGGGGCATGAGTGCTGTTGACCATCACTCTGTGCTTTTTGTTTTTTTGTTGTGGAACTCGGAGAGAAGGAGGATCACATAGAGATCATAGACCCCGCCGCGCATATGCATGACATACACTCTATTACCAAAAGACGCCTGCCTTTACACACACACGAACCTTAATGGCATCCCAGTCTTAGTCCGTAGGGTTCGATATTGAGTTGGCTCCGCCCTTTGCAGCTATAACAGCTTCAACTCTTCTGGGAAGGCCGTCCACAAGGTTTAGGAGTGTATCTATGGGAATGTTTGACTATTCCTCCAGAAGCGCATTTGTGAGGTCAGGCGCTGATGTTGGACGAGAAGGCCTGCCTCGGTCCCCACTGTGGGGCGATCTGTCCCCCGCTGTTTCCACCTGTCACAGCTGATGACAGATCAGTGTAACGGGCCGCTGCCGGTACCATGTGATCGCTGTGACCAATCACAATAGATCACATGACAAATGTACACAATGGATGGCTTCCATTTATCCAATTCATTGTGTACTATTGTGATAATCTCTGCGATTGGTCACAGTGATCACATGGTCTGGCCTGGCTCGCAGTCTCCGCTCTAATTTATCCCAAAGGTGTTCTATGGGGGTTTAGGTCAGGACTCTGTGCAGGCCAGTCAAGTTCCTCCACCATAAACTCGCTCATCCATGTCTTTATGGACCTTGCTTTGTGCACTGGTGCGCAGTCATGTTGGAACAGGAAGGGGCCATCCCCAAACTGTTCCCACAAAGTTGGGAGCATGAAATTGTCCAAAATGTCTTGGTATGCTGACGCCTTAAGAGTTCCCTTCACTGGAACTAAGGGGCCAAGCGCAGCCCCTGGAAAACAACCCCCACACCATAATCCCCCCTCCACCAAATGATTTGGACCAGTCACCCTAATGGATGATGTGGGCTCACCTGGGGTGCGGAGTCTAAGTACTAACCGGTGTTCTCCAGAGCTCCTGATGGTGGAGATGGATTTTGCAGCTTGTTAGTACCAGGTTGCAGTCCTCAGGATTACCCTACAAGGAGGTGAGCAAGTCAGGGTCCAGTAGCAGATAGGGATCAAACAGTAGCGCAGTCGAGGAACAAGCCAAGGGTCAATAACGAGTGGTAGCAAAATATGGACGTAAATCCACCCCACTAGTTCCTTTCTCCTAACCCGGGTGTCACTACTGTGTTCTGTATTGACATAGGAAACAGCAGGGGGAACCACAGTGCCCAGCGGGTAAGTCTTCAGCCTATTCTTTTACAGGTTGGCTGCCATTAATTACTTTTAGGATAGCAACAGGGCCACTTTAACCTCTTCGCGCCTGCGCTATAGCCGAAAGACGGCTGCAGCGCGGGCCTAAATTTTCCGGGAGGGCTTCCCTGTGGGGCGTACTCTGTGATCAGAGGGTCAATTAGACTTGGCTGATCACAGATCGAAGTCAGGGGCCGATCCCGACCCCTTACCACATGATCAGCTGCCAGCTGGGCACCCGCAAAGACAGCTGATCATGTGCTGTAAACAGAAGATCGGTAATCGCTGACAGCGCGAGGAGAAAAAAAAAAAGCCGATTACCGGCTTGCGTAAACGGGACATTGGTCCCGCACATGGAGAGCCACTGCCACCTCATCAGTGCCCACCAGTGCTGCCTATCAGTTCCCACCAGCGCTGCCAATTAGTGCCCATCAGTGCCTAATCATCAACGTCACCTACCAGTGCCACCTATCCGTGCCACCTATTGGTGTCCACCAGTGCCGCCTCTACAGTGCCTATCAGTGCAGCCTATCAGTTCCCATCAGTGCCGCCTCATCAGTGCCACCTATCGGTGTCCATCAGTACCACCTATCGGTGTCCATCAGTGCCACCTATCGGTGTCCATCAGTGCCACCTATTGGTGTCCATCAGTGCCACCTATTGGTGTCCATCAGTGCCACCTATTGGTGTCCATCAGTACCACCTATCAGTTCCCATTAGTGCCACCTATCAGTTCCCATCAGTGCCTCCTCTTCAGTGCCACCTATCCGTGCCCATCAGTGCCACCTATCAGTTCCCATCGGTGCCGCCCCATCAGTGACTATCAGTTCCTATTAGTGCAGCCTATCAATTCCCATCAGTGCCTATCAGTGCCCATTAGTGCAGCCTATCAGTGCCTATCAGTGCAGCCTATCAGTTCCCATCAGTGTTGCCCAATCAGTGACTATCAGTGCCCATCAGTGCCGCCTCATCAGTGCAGCCTATCAGTTCCCATCAGTGCCGCCCCATCAGTGACTATCAGTTCCCATCAGTGCAGCCTATCAGTTCCCATCAGTGCCGCCTCATCAGTGCCTATCAGTGCAGCCTATCAGTTCCCATCAGTGAAGGAGAAAAATTACCTGATTGCAAAATTGTATAACAAACTTTTTTAAATCAAAATTTTCGTTATTTTTTTTTTCTTTTTTTTTTTTTGTGTAGCAAAAAATAAAAACCCCAGGGATGATTAAACACCACCAAAAGAAGATCTATTTGTGTGAAAAAAAAAAAAAAAAAAATATCATATGGGTACAGTGTAGCATGACCGCGCAATTGTCATTCAAAGTGTGGTGGTCATTCGCACAGCTGCTCTTTGGTCTCCCGTAGGACACCACACACTGTTCCAAGTGAAATCCATGCCCCAGTCCCCTGGCACCAGACTTATTACTGTTGTGTCATTCAAAGAGTGACAGTGCTGACAGCTGAAATCTGGCCTGGGCAGGAAGGGGGGTATAAGTCCTCAGTAGGCGAGTGTTTAAAAGCATTTTCTTTGTTCCAGATAGACACCATTTCAATCAACCACAACTGGGTAAACGGCTGCAATGTGGCGGTTATGTGGCGCTTTCTACAGAAAGAGTTGACAGCGGTGCAGCGGGAGATCGCGGAGTGGAAGGACACAATGGACGGCTGGGATCAGCACTGTCAGGTATCGGTAGCCCACAGGGCGGCAGAATTGAAGTGGGGTAATAATCTTACGTAAAGCCACACACTGGACATTTATATAATCCTTTTACAGTGTCGATTACATGATTTTACAAGAACTTTAACCAGGGCTTATTTTCAGGGTAGGGCTTATATTGCAGCCATTCTAGAAAATCAAGATGGGTCTTATTTTTGGGGTAGGTCTTATTTTCGGGGTAGCTGTCAGAAACCATGAAATCAGGCCGAGACAGAAGTACAGTTAAATCACACTTGTTTAACCACCTCAATACAGGGCATTTTCGCCCCCTTCCTGCCCAAGCCATTTTTCAGCTTTCAGCGCTGTCGCACTTTGAATGACAATTGTGCGGTCATACAACACTGTACCCAAATGAAATTGTTATCATTTTTTCCCCACAAATAGAGCTTTCTTTTAGTGGTATTTGATCACCTCTGCGGTTTTTATTTTTTGCGCTATAAACAAAAAAGGAGTGACAAGTTTTTAAAAAAACACAATAATTTTTACCTTTTGCGATAATAAATATCCAATTTTTTTCTCTTTAAAACAAAATTTTTTTCTCAGTTTAGGCCGATATGTATTCTTGTACATATTTTTGGTAAAAAAAAAATCGCAATAAGCGTATATAGATTGGTTCGCACAAAAGTTATAGCGTCTACAAAATAGGGGATAGATTTATAACATTTTTTTTTTTTTTTTATACTAGTAATGGCGGCGATCTGCGATTTTTATCGTGACTGCGATATTGCGGCGGACACATCGGACACTTTTGACACATTTTTGGGACCATTCACATTTATACAGCGATCTGTGCTATAAAAATGCATTGATTACTGTATAAATGTGACTGGCAGTGAAGGGGTTAACACTAGGTGGTGATCGAGGGGTTAAGTGTGTTGCTAGGGAGTGATTCTAACTGTAGGGGGCGGGGACTCACTAGGGGAGGAGACCGATCGGTGTTCCTCTGTACTGGGAACATACCATCGGTCTCCTCTCCTCTGACAGGACCGTGGATCTGTGTGTTTACACACACAGATCCACGGTCCTGCTGTGTTACCGGTAATCGCGGGTGCCCGGCGGACATCGCGGCCACCCCCTGGTGGCCTAGGAAAGCGAGGACGTCATATGACGCCCGCCCGCAACGAGAGCTGCGCCGCCTGCCCGTCAATTGACGGCCGGTGGACGGCAAGCAGTTAATAATCAAAGTAAAAAAAACAAACGTAGTCAAAACATAGCTAAAGTTCAGTAACCGAAACGGAAAGTCAGCCAAGCCAGAAGTCAGGGATCAATGTAGTGGAACAGCAAGCAGGATCTGGAGCCAGAAGGGATGTCAGCAAAGCAAGTCTTGAACAGGATTGCATGTGATGTTGGCCAAGACAAAGGCAGAGATCCTCTGGGCTGAACGGCTTAAGTGGGCAGGACTGACGAGCAGGATATCATCAACAGCTGAGTAACTGTGGAGAGATGGGAGCTGGCAATTAGCCGACAGCTGGGCGGCCAGCTCTGAGAAGGAAGGGCTGAACCCAGCCCTGACAGTAGGTCTTATTTTCAGGGTAGGTCTTATTTTTCGGGGTAGGTCTTATTTTCAGGGTAGGTCTTATTTTCAGGGTAGGTCTTATTTTTGGGGTAGGTCTTATTTTCGGGGTAGGTCTTATTTTTGGGGTAGGTCTTATTTTCGGGGTAGGACTTATTTAGAGGGAAACACGGTATGTTAGAATACATTGTTATATACACGTTTACACCATTTTTATTTCCAAAAGACCCGGGCAGCGGGAAGCTCTGGACACAGGTCTAGAGGTCACTTTTCACGAAATGAAGCTGAGGAACATTTGAAAGATCATATGTATTTCATTTTTTTTCAATACTTTTATTTTCAAAGATTGCACACGAGAAATACAGAGACAGCATAACACATATGTTCAGTGAAATACCAGATCATACAACACATAACCGATAACTAATCATGCCTGGCTGGGCCTAGGTCCAAAAAGGCAGCCGGAGTAACCAGGCACTAAAGCAGTAATTCTGTGCCGCGGCACACTAGGGAGTTTTAAAAAATATTTAAAATGGAAAGCGTTTTGAAACCTTGGAACATATCGAAAAATTTTATGGTAAATTAATGTCGCAAAAGTAAAAAAAAAGTAACATACGGTTGTGCTCAAAAGTTTGCATACCCTGGCAGAAATTGTGAAATTTTGTCATTAATATTAAAAATATGACTGATCGTGCCAACAAAAACTGTCTTTTATTTAAGGATAGCGTTCACATGAATCCATTTATTACCACATCGTTTGTTGGATCCTTTTCAAATCATAATGATAACAGAAATCACCCAAATGGCTGGGTTTACATACCCTGGAATGTTTGGCCTTGGTAGAGACACAGAAGGTGGCACACACAGGTTAAAGTGGCAACCAAAGTGATTGTAAAGGATCGTTTTTTATTATTTTTAAATAACAAACATATCATACTTACCTCCACTGTGCAGCTCATTTTGCACAGAGTGGCCCCGAACATCCTTTTCTGGGGTCCCCCCGGCGGTTCTCGTGGCTCCTCCCCGCATCAGATAACCCCCTAGGAGAAGCGCTCTCCCGAAGGGGTTACCTTGCGGGCGCGCTCCCGGGTCCAGCATTTGCGTCCACAGACACAAATGCCGGGCTCGACTCCGCTCTTCCCCTGGCGCCCGCGTCATTGGATTTAATTGACAGCAGCGGGAGCCAATGGCTGCGCTGCTATCAATCTATCCAATCAAGAGCTGGGACCCCATGGAGAAAGGAACAGCGCGTCCCCGCCGAGGAGATGAAGGGGTTCAGGTAAGTAAAATGGGAGGGCTGAGGGGCCGGTGACTGCCAGGTGTTTTTTCACCTTAATGCATAGGATGCATTAAGGTGAAAAAACACGAGGATTTACAACCCCTTTAAAGGTTAATTTCCCACATTTGTTGCTTTTTAAATCACAATTAGTGTGTGTGTATAAATAGTCAATGAGTTTGTTAGCTCTCACGTGGATACACTGCGTAGGCTAGACACTGAGCCATGAGGAGGTAGAAAAGAACAGTCAAAAGACCTGCGTAACAAGGTAATGAAACTTTACAAAGATGGAAAAGGATATAAAAAGATATCCAAAGCCTTGAATATGCCAGTCAGTACTGTTCAATTGCTTATTAAGAAATGGAAAATTTGTTCTGCCAGGATATGCAAACTTTTGAGCACAACTGTATATAAAAACGCAACCTCTGTCAGTCTGTCATGCATTGGTTCTTTTTGTAACGCGTGACCTGTGCGAGATCTCGGGAGAACTCGATCGCTCTAATTATATTATAATAATAATAGAGACCGTTCTATTTGTTTTGTTGCGTTTTTCGGCTTTGGAGCCTCGCTTCAATCTGATTTGCTCTCGAAAAGCAGGCACATCCTTCACATTAAATTTAAAATTAAATATATTTAAATAGAGGGGAATGGGAGGGGAGGAGGAAAAATTTCATATGGACTACTCCAATCGAGTCCCACCTCACCACCCAAAGCTATTTGGACTATTCCGATACCTCATACAAACATACAATTATAGGTAAAAATTAAATTTATTCAAAAAACATCACTTTAAAACATCTATATAGACAAAATATAGATATTACAAAAAACTGTTATAATACAGACATTACAGTAACATTTAAATGTGCCCACAAAGGTAGTTGAAGGCTGTTGTTTAGAGTATGTGAGAACGTGACCTCAACAGTTTCGCGGATTGACCGCTTCTTCAGGAGGCGTCCAAGTAAGTTCTCTAAGGATCAAATAACTACAATTACACATACAGTGAATAATAGCAAATACATTAACAATAACATAACATTGGAGTGGTAATAGGTTTCAGGTGAACATATATAAACTCACCAACCACTGCCCTGTTCGGGCTTAGACGGCACTGTGAGACGCCCAAAGTTGGGCGCTCCCCCCGGGGGAATGTGAAAATCAGAGGTGTTCTGTCACATTAGCAACCATGTAAGGTCAGCAGGTTTGCTGCTGCTTTTAAAATTTAACATCTAAACAGTCTGTCCGATCTACAAATACTGTATTTATACATATAAGCTCCGTTTTGTGTGGAAAATAGCTTTTAAATCTAAAACTCCGGTGGGTGTAACAAGATGTCCGCTTGCCCCCTTCTCACTCTATCATTACAGTACTGTGCAAGGGAGTGTGGGGTGTAGCAAGATGACGGCGACGAAACGTCACTTCCTGACAATACAGCGGCGGCCGCCGGGTGTACCAAGATGGCCGCCGCTCCGGAGCTAGGCCGAAGCCGCGGCCTTTCCTATGGCCGAGGCCGCCGAGCGCTCTGCAGATCGCGGGTGTGCCGATCTGCGGAGGTTGATCCGTACGGATCAGTGACGATCCGTTGCACCCCTAATTGTCAGCCAACAAACACGAACGTAGTGATGTACTAGACGTATTACGAGCCGATTAAAGAGGAAGTCCAAATGTCAAGCGCCACCCTTTGGGCTCCTTCTGCTAATTTCGGGTTTATAAAAGTTTGGTGAGTGTTGATTCGCTCTTTTCATTTCGCGCTTTTCAGTTTGTTTCTGAACGGCCGTTCGTCAACCAGACATGTTGTGGGATCGGAGGAGATAACGTGTTATTTATTATTGGCCTTGGAGTTATTGCTTTGACCCAAGTCCAGTCCAGGAACAGGAGGAGGAGGATTTTTTGGACCAAAAATCGGTTGCTGGAGCATACAAACGGTCGGATTTTAGGCCAACAGCCTGTCATCACACAATTCCCGACGAAAAATCCGATCGTGTGTACGAGGCTAAAGTCTGTTCAATGGGGAAACCTCTTATGGACCTTAACAGATGTATGATACCAGCGTGTCACCACCTTGAAGTTCAATTCTTGGTGTTTAGCACGGATGGAAGTTTTGTAGGCAAATTGGAGAATTCTCCCAACTTGTTTGTCTGAAAAACTCAATCCCATGCAGTGCTGGGGCAAAGTCATCTAGAGCCCAGGGCGAACATGCCAAATTGCTACCCCCCCCCCCCCCCCCCCCAAGATGTATGAGCATTATGTGTTGGCAAAATCTTCTCCCCCCTCCAAAAAAAATTGAGCACCAATCTGCATGAAGCATAAATTCCTGCCCCTACAAGTACAAATCCGCCCCCCTGCTGAAATACCCTCTCCCAGCACAAATCATTGCCCCCATTCCCCCCAGCTCACATCCTCTCTCTCCCAGTATGCCGCCAGCAAAAATCCCCCCCCAATAAAAATTCCCCCCCTTCTAGCACAAATCCTTTACCCCTCAAATTTCCCCTTTGAGCACAAATCCCCACCCACAACTCCAACCCCTACCTCCCAGCACAAATACCTCCCCTCCCCCTCAATTATCCCTACTAGCACAAATCACCCACCAAACAAAACTGTCCCTTTCCCAGCACAAATCCCCCCCCCCCTCCAGCATATCATATTTTCCAGCACAACCCCCCCCCCCCCCCAATCACCACTTCTAGCACACCTACCCAAATTTCCCTCTCCTAGAAAAACTTTTACGCCCTGCTGATCCCCCCCCCCCCCAAATCGCCCCTCTAGCACAAATCCTCTTCTCCATCCTCCTCCCAACACCATTCCCCCGCTAATCACCACTTCTAGCACACCTCCCCAAATTTCCCTCTCCTAGAACAATTTTTACACCCTGCTGCGCCCCCCCCCCCCAATTCCCCCTCCCTACACAAATTCCCCCTCCTTACACAAATTCCCTCCATTCATCTGCTTGTGGTGCCCCCCCCCCCCCACCTCACATGACACCACAGTGCCCAGGGCAGCCGCCCCTCCTGCCCACCCCTTGTCCCGGCCCTGCTCCCAACTCCCGTTCTGACTTGAAAATATCTGAGGGCCTGAAGGACGGTGGTGGGGACACACCAGCAATCGATTGGTCAGAGACACCACGTGACGTAACTGAGATTTCTCTTGGCATAAGAAGCTCGAATCGGAGTGAGACGTCGTCCAAAGGCATCTGGTGGGGGGCAGAGAGCGAATGAAGTTCGCCAGTTGAAGCTTTTGCCAAAACGGCAAACTTGCAAAAGACGGGCGCCATTTATAATTTTCTGCCTGGAGAGCCGGCGTGATCGTGTGCATTTTAATGGAGTTCAGCTGAGCTATTGAGGAAGGGGGAAGGGATCGTAAACGCATGGACAAATTATTATTATTATTATTATAAATTAAAGTAAATAAATTATTAAACTGATATAAAAAAATGATAAATTGCAATATTTATGATTCTTTTCTATAGCACTGATTTTAATTTGCATTCCTTCCCCAGGTCATCATGAAATCCTGCACAGGGATCGATTATACAGAATTCTACACCTTCCTGAAGACGATCGCACAGCGCAGGTTGGAAGTCCTGGAAACAAATGGCGCAGATCTCCCCGCTGAGGGCCGGATGACCCCGGGGCCGCGCCATGCGCTGTTTGACCTGGAGAAGATCGCAGATGTGTTGTCCACGCTGATTGACGATGTCGATTTTCAAAAGCTGGACGCGGAGACGTTCGATCCACCTCCAAAACAATTGCTACAGCGACTGAAAATGGTGATCGATCCAAAGTCGTGTGCTGGCCAGTGCGTTTAGGATTTGGCTTCAACTTATTTATTAATAAACAAGTTTATTATTTTATTACCTGTTGTACTCTCTGTAATGTTGTCATCCCATAGATTTCATACATATTTGCTATCTAAAGTCATGTTTGCTCGAGCAATGTCAGAAAGTTTAGGAGAATATGTCATTTAACCGGGACTATTGCTGACATTTGTTGCTTACAAGTTAAAATCTATATTTTTTACTAGAAAATTACTTACAACCCCCAAACATGATATATTGTTTTAGCAGAGAGCCCAGAGCAGAGGTCTCCAAACTGCAGCCCTAGGGCCAGATGTGGACTTTGTTTGCGTTTATCTGGCCCTTGAGGCACTATTCCTTCCACTGATACCAATGATGGGGCACTATTCCTTCCACTGACACCAATGATGGGGCACTATTCCTTCCGCTGACACAAATGATGGGGCACTATTCCTTCCACTGACACCAATGATAGGGCACTGGTCCTCACACTGATACCAATGATGGGGCACTATTCCTCCCACTGATACCAATGATGGGGCACTATTCCTCCCACTGACACCAATGATGGGGCACTATTCCTCCCATTGATACCAATGATGGGGCATTATTCCTTCCGCTGACACCAATGATGGGGCACTATTCCTTCCACTGACACCAATGATAGGGCACTGGTCCTCACACTGATACCAATGATGGGGCACTATTCTCCCCACTGATACCAATGATGGGACACTATTCCTCCCACTGATACCAATGATGGGATACTATTCCTCCCACTGACACCAATGATGGGGCACTATTCCTCCCACTGACACCAATGATGGGGTACAATTCCTTCCACTAACAAAAATGGGGCACTATTCCTTCCACTGACTACAAAAATAGGGCACTATTCTTACCACTGACACTAACATTGGGGCCCAATTCCTTTCACTCACACCAGCGATGGGGCATAATTCCTCCCACTGACAGCAAAAAATGGGGCACTATTCTTCCCACTGACACCAATGATGGGGCTCAATTCCCTCCACTGACAACAAAAATGGGGCACTATTCCTTTCACTGACACCCAATTATTTCTCCCCCTAGTACCAAAGACTGGGCATTGTTGACTCCCACTGGGCACAGTCTGCCCCCTCCGCTAGGCCTTATCCCGGATGTTGGACACTGGAAAGTACTAACGGACAATGGAGTGATACCTACTATATATATATATATATATATATGTATCATACAACTTACTGCAAGATAATATTTTTTTTTTTCTGTATATTTTTTTTATTTTATAATTATGTCTTTGTTTATGTCGGTTTCTACAATCATCATGTCTAGATGATTTTTTTTTTATAAAATCTATATGTCATGTGTACAATGCATTTAGAATTTTAACCTACTCCTAGTGTCTTTGCCAATTTAAAGTCCCAATTCCTGTTTTTTTTTTTTGGGGGGGGGGGGGGGTGGGTTAAAAACTATTTTCTATACTTTTCGCGCCGATCGCTGTACTGCTGTCACTTGTCCCCAAAAAGAGCCAAGTGTCCAATTTGTCCTCTGCAATATCGCAGTCCTGCTATAAGTCGCTGATCGCCGCCATTACTAGTAAAAAAAAAAATATATATATATCCCATAGTTTGTAGACACTATAACTTTTCTGCAAACCAATCAATATACTCTTATATACCAAAAATATGTAGCAGAATACATATTGGCCTAAAGCGATGAAGAAATTTAGATCTTTTTACATTTTTTTATTGGATACGTTTTATAGCAGAAAGTAAAAAAATATTGGTTTATTAATTATCGGTCTTTTTTTATTTATAGCCCAAAAAAACGCAGAGGTGATCAAATACCACCAAAAGAAAGCTCTATTTGTGGGAAAAAAAAGGACATCAATTTTTTTGGGTGCAACGTCACACGACCGTGCAATTGTCAGTTAAAGTACCGCAGTGCCATATCGTATTGCCGTAAACATTCTGGAGCTGAAGTGGTTACACACTTTTACAGGTTACCAGTGGAACTACACGTCCCATGAGGCATTGTAAAACTCTGAGATTCACAGACATGACGAGGCATGATGGGATTTGTAGTTCCTGAACAACTGGAGGGCTGTAGTTTGGAGAACCTTGTGCTAGACCATAGAGATGATTGGGGATGTTCTGGGCCCCGATCACCTCTATTGTAAGTGACCGCAACCGCCAGATTGTATCCGACCCTCCCTGGTGCGATGGGAGAGCCCAGAAAACAAGGTATGTGCTCTGGAGAGCTGCGGGGGGGCATACACATACACTACAATGCCTTGTAAAAGTATTCACCCCCTTGGCATTTTTCGTGTTTTGTTGCCTCACAACCCGGAATTAACATGGATTGTTTGAGGATTTGCATCATTTAATTTACAGAACACGCCCACAACTTTGAAGATGTTTTTTTTTTCATTGTGAAGCAAACAACAAATAGGGCAAAAGAACAGAAAAAGTCAATGTGCATAACTATTCACCCCCCTAAAGTCAATACTTTGTAGAGCCACCTTTTGCGGCTATCACAGCTCCAAGTCGCTTTGGAGAAGAGTCTATGAGCTTGCCACATCTTACCACTGGGATTTTTGCCCATGCCTCCTTGCAAAACTGCTCCAGCTCCTTCAAGTTGGATGGTTTGCGCTTGTGAACAGCAATCTTTAAGTCTGACCACAGATTTTCTATTGGATTGAGGTCTGGGCTTTGACTAGGCCATTCCAACACATTTACATGTTTCCCCTAAAACCACTCAAGTGTTGCTTTAGCAGTGTGTTTGGGGTCATTGTCCTGCTGGAAGGTGAACCTCCGTCCTAGCCTCAAATCACACACAGAGGTGTACAGGTTTTGCTCAAGAATATCTATCACGTGCCAGGTGCTGGAGGCCAATGGAGAGAGGGCTTCCTCAGCTAAGTTCCAGACTCCCCTGAAGGTGATACAGGAGTAGTCGGGCACAAAGTAGCATGAAGTTGTTTGCAGAAAGTTTGCAGAAAGCTCGGGAATGCTGAGTGATGAACAGAGTCTGCAGGCAGGTGGCACCAGTGAGGTGAGAAAGGTCTGTAAAGTCACTGAGATAAAAGAGTAGTCAACACAAGCGGAGATCAGAACCAGGTTTAACGCAGAGCAGACAAAGTCAGGTGGAAGCCGGGTCAAACACGAGAAGCAGGCAGAGAGTATCCGTGAGATGAGCCGGGGTCAGGAACTGGAGATAGGCAGACAGGTCGGGAACAAGCCGGGTCAGAAACTAAGGAACACAGGAGCAAGGAATCACAGGAACACAGATAACAAGCTGAGATCAGTCAGCAACTTCAAACACTGATACACTTCCTTATAAAGGCCCATGTGATGTGCTGCTGGAACGCTGGGTCCTAGAGCCCTTCTCCTGTTGTTGGTGCTCTGACAGATGCCTGTATCCCTGTATCCCTGTATTTAGCACCATCCATCTTTCCATCAACTCTGACCAGTTTCCCAGTCCTGACTGCTGAAAAACATCCCCACAGCATGATGCTGCCACCACCATGTCTCACTGTGGTGATGGTGTTCTTTGGGTGATGTCTCTGTGCTGCCTCTCTGATTAATGCCCTCCTTGCCCGGTCCGTGAGTTTTGGTCTGTCTCTTGGCAGGTTGGCTGTTGTGCCATGTTCTTTCTATTTGGTTATGATAAATTTGATGGAGCTCCTAGGGATCATCAAAGATTTTGATATTATTTTTTTTTATAACCTAACCCTGACTTCTCAACAACATTGTCCCTTACTTGTTTGGAGAGTTCCTTGGTCTTCATGGCAGTGTTTGGTTAGTGGTGACTCTTGCTTAGGTGTTGCAGCCTCTGGGGCCTTTCAAAAAGGTGTGTCTATGTAATGACAGATCATGTGACACTTAGATTGCACACAGGTGGACATCATTTCACTAATTATGTGACTTCTGAAGGTAATTGGTTGCACCAGAGCTTTTTATGGGCTTCATAACAAAGGGAGGTGAATACATTCGCACGTGCCAATTATCAGTTTTTTATTTCTGAAAAATAGTTTTATGTATATATTTTTGTAATTTTACTTCACCAACTTAGACCAGTGTTTCTCAACTCCAGTCCTCAAGGCGCCCCAACGGGTCATGTTTTCAGGATTTCCTTCAGATGAAATGCCTGTTGTAATTACTAAGGCAGTGAAACTGATCAAATCACCTGTGCAAAATAATGGAGAGGCTGAAAACATGACCTGTTGGGGCGCCTTGAGGACTGGAGTTGAGAAACACTGACTTAGACTATTGTGTTCTGATCCATCACATATAATTCAGATTAACCACTTGCCGACCAGCCGCCGTCATTATACTGCGGCAGGTCGACACGATTCCTGAGCCGTCGTAGCTCTACGTCGGCTTCTTTAAGCGGGATAGCAGACGTGTGCACGCCGTGGGGGTGCCAATGCTCGTGACCGCCGGCCACGAGCAATCACGGGCACGAGAGGAAGAACAGGGACGTGTGTGCGTAAACACACAAATCCCTGTTCTGTTCTGAGAGGAGATGCTGATCGTGAGTTCCTAATAGCTAGGAACCACAATCTGTCATCTCCTATAGTCAGTCCCCTCCCCCTACAGTTAGAACACAGAGTAAGGGAACACAGTTAACCCCTTGATCGCCCCCTAATGTTAACCCCTTCCCTGCCAGTGACATTTATACAGTAATCGGAGGATTTTTATAGCACTGGTTGCTGTATAATTGTCAATCGTCCCAAAAATGTGCCAAAGGTGTCCGATGTGTCCGCCATAATGTAGCAGTCATGATAAAAATCGCAGATCGCCGCCATTACTAGTAAAAAACAAATAATAATAAAAATGCCATCCAAATCTAACCCCTATTTTGTAGAGGCTATAACTTTTACGCAAACCAATCAATATACGCTTATTGCAATTTTTATTACCAAATATATGTAAATTAATACATATCGGGCTAAACTGAGAAAAAGAATAGCTTTTTTTTAAAAAAAATTGGGGATATTTATTATAGCAAAAATTACAAAATATTGTGTTTTTTTTTTCAAAATTGTAGCTCTTTTTTTGTTTATAGCACAAAAAATAAAAACCACAGAGATGATCAAATACCACCAAAAGAAAGCTCTATTTGTGGGAAAAAAAGAACGTCAATTTTTTTGGGGTACAGCGTAGCACGACCGCGCAATTGTCAGTTAAAGCGACGCAGTGCAGTATCACAAAAAATGGCCTGGTCATTGAGCAGCCAAATCTTCCAGGGCTGAAGTGGTTAAAAAAAACATTGAACTAAAGGCTTTAATGTAACAAAATAGGTAAAAAGCCAAGTGGGGTGAATACTTTTGCAAGGCACTGTATTTTACCAAAAGTACACACACATGAACTTTAATGGCATCCCAGTCTTAGTCTGTAGGGTTCAATTTTGAGTTGGCTCCGCCCTTTGCAGCTATAACAGCTTCAACTCTTCTGGGAAGGCCGTTCACAAGGTTTAGGAGGGTGTCTATGGGAATGTTTGACCATTCTTCCAGAAGCGCATTTGTGAGGTCAGGCACTGATGTTAAACTAGAAGGCCTGACTCGCAGTCTCCGCTCATTTATCCCAAAGGTGTTCTATCAGGTTGAGGTCAGGACTTTGTGCAGGCCAGTCAAGTTCCTCCACCCCAAACTCTCTCATCCATGTCTTTATGGACCTTGCTTTGTGCACTAGTGCACAGTCATGTTGGAACAGGAAGGGGCCATCCCCAAACTCTTCCCACAATGCTGGGAGCATGAAATTGTCCAAAATATCTTGGTATGCCGACGGCTTAAGAGTTCCCTTCACTGGAACTAAGGGGCCAAGCCCAACCCCTAACATACAAACCCCACACCATAATCCCCCCTCCACCAAATGATTTGGACCAGTGCACAAAGCAAGGTCCATAAAGACATGAATGAGTGAGTTTGGGGTGGAGGAACTTGACTGGCCAGCACAGAGTCCTGGCCTCAACCTGATAGAACACCTTTGGGTGGAATTAGAGCGGAGACTGCGAGCCAGGCCTTCTCGTCCAACATCAGTGTCTGACCTCACAAGTGCGCTTCTGGAAGAATGGTCAAACATTACCATAGACACACTCCTAAAGCTTGTGGACAGACTTTGGGATGATTCAGTAACCGGAACGGATAGTCAGCCAAGCCAGAAATCAGGGATTAATGTAATGGAACAGCAAGCAGGATCTGGAGCCAGAAGGGATGTCAGCAAAGCAAGTCTTGAACAGGATCGCAGGAGAATGTTTTTGTGATGTTGGCCAAGGAGAAAGCAGAAATCCACTGGGCTGAACAGCTTAAATAGGCAGCAGTGACAAGCACGATGTCATCCGCAGCTGAGTACCTGTGGGGAGATAGGAGCTGGCAATTAGCCGACAGCTGAGCGGCCAGCTCTGAGAAGGAAGGGCTGAGCCCAGCTCTGACAGGGACCAAGGCAGGGTGGCTACGTTCCTGCATACAGTGGGACCAAGGCAGGGTGGTTACTTTCCTGCATACAGTGGGACCAAGGCAGGGTGGTTACTTTCCTGCATACAGTGGGACCAAGGCAGGGTGGTTACTTTCCTGCATACAGTGGGACCAAGGCAGGGTGGTTACTTTCCTGCATACAGTGGGACCAAGAAAGGGTGGCTACATTCCATGGAAAACAAACGTAGCCACCTTCTAACAGGAAATGGGACCATAGCAGAAAAAAAAGGAATTTGAAGATTTGGAGGAGTAATAGAAGGGACTTTTTTGAGTTAAGAATACATATCTGGCTATAATTTTTTTTAAATCAGAGTTGATATAAGGAGCCCCTGACATCATGTATCCATATTCAGTAAATAAAATGTTACAGAAAATGCTCAGAGACTCTGGACATGTAACAGGAGATAGTCAGAGACTGAAAACATACTATAGGAGTTATTGGGGAGTTATTGGAAACTGGAGAAATGCTTCAGAAGATAGTCATAGACTAGAGACCCATTACATGAGACTATTAGAGATCACTGCTATTACTGTCCATTTACAAATCAGTGCTTCCGCATTTGTGCTTAAAGTGGAAGAAAAGTCCCCCCCTCCTCCTCCTATCGATCTTGCCCAACCTGTATAAAGAAAATGTGTTTTTTTTTTTTATACCAGGATAGGTAGGATGGGGATGTGGACATTTTTTAAGAAAAGTTAGGATTTCCTTCCGTTTTAATGACAGTCCCCTTAACAATAATTGAATCTAATATTTCTTTTAACAAGATCAATTACAATAGACCTGAAGAGAAAAAAAATACATAAAAAAAAAAAAAAAAGGTTGGACGACGCAGAAAAAAATAAGATAGTGTGAAAGAAACTTTATTGTCTTTAGTAAGTACCTAGGTAAGGAAACACAATCATCACCAGAAGAATTTTGAACGTCTTACATTTGAGGTTTCTCATCTTTTTCTGATTATCGTCACCAGAATAAATATATACTGTAAAGCAAATTTCCCCAATCAGGACACAGACAGCAGTGGTTCCAACCCTTCTACACTTCATGCAAAACTAGATGACTTTAGCTAATTTTTAAGTGGTCTATTCATAAATGCTTTCCCACAAAAATCTTTAGATACTTTAGAAACTTAGAAATTTAGAATCTTTAGAAACTTTACCCAAGATTCAAATAATTGGATTCAACTGGAAAAATGGGTGAATCCTGGGTGAAAGTTGGGTGACTCTTTGGTGGAAACATTTCTAAACCGACCCCTATGTGTAATACACATTATTTTTATGTATAATGAAAATCAGTTTCTTGAAAGATGTCTGTAAAGAGTTTCTTAAAACAGGATTACAAGGTATAGAGCAGAAAATGTCCTCCAACTAGATAGGAGAACAGACGTATCACCAAGATGGACATGAAATTTGATGATGAACTTTAGGATTCCTTCTGTCACGGTCCTCTGAGGGTTACCAGCAGACATGATTCTCCTGAGCTACGACTTCACTGTAGACCTCCACCTCGCACAAGTGCAGGAATTCATTGCGCCCCGGGATCACCACGCTGACGTATTGACCCTCCATTCCATTACAGCAGAAAATTGTCGTAGCATCAGCAACTTGGGTGACCTTACCGCACCTGTGGAGAACAAACAAGGATCAACAGGATGATACAGAAATCACACTTGTTTACTTGGGGAGGTTTACTAAAGGTGCCCAAAGTGTTCATTAATTTTATTGTCATGCCTGTTGGCCATTTAGGTTTCTCCAGAAGCCCGACTGAAAAACTCTCAGATAGCAACCTCTACCTCTTGCATTGTTGCAAGGATGTGAAAATCATTGTTTTTCGCTCTTGTAATGCTGGAAGTGGGGAGTGAAAGTCAAATAATTTTCACATCCTTGCGACAAGATAGTACATGGGGGGTTTTCATGTTTGTGGAGGGACCTAAATGGCCTACAGGTACAACTATAACGATAATGAATATTTTACAAAGCTGCACACCTTTTTAATATCTACTAAATCCCATCAACTGCATTTTCTAGAAAAGTGAACTTAGCCTTTAAAAAGCACAAAATCATACAATAACTAGGCAATAGAGATGAACAGAGTGATTTCTGGGGGACTGACTTAGTCTCACCAATTGAACCAAACCTATTTACCCACTTGAATCCCACTGGACGTTTTTTCCCTAAATCCCCTTGCATCCCAGAGTCTTTCCTCTGTTGATGTCTTGGTTTTGTATGGTATGGCTTGTTGGATTTATAGTCTATTCCAGGGGTCTCCAAACTTTCTAAGCAATGGGTCTGTTTACTGTCCTTCAGGCTTTAATAGGGCCGGACTGTGGCCATTGGAAGTAGAAAATGCCCTGGCATCAGTGCCCCATCATTGGTTTTATTTGGAGGAATGGTGCCCCATTAATCATATCAGTGAAATGAATAGTGCCCCATTGATGGTGTCAATAGGGGAAAGGTGTCCCTTGTTGTGTAAATTTTATGAAGATGTATTCAATATGTATTGTCATAGTGTCTCCCAGTGTTAGTTCTCCCGCAACCCGCTCTAAAGAGCTTACTGGGGCAAACTGAAGCTGGTTGAGTTCCGTTAGGTAGTGGAAAACTTCCTGAGGTTGGAGAGAGGTGTTTGTAGAGTGAGGATATGTCTGCCGGCGAAAGGGCCCCTGTGCGATTCACAGATGTTCGCCTGGGGGGGGGGGATGTGTTCGCTCTGCAAAGACATTATCGGTTTAGCAGATGTGCGCTCGTGTCACCCCTGTATGCCCGATCAACATATTTGGGGCGCCGTGACGTACACCTGCAGATAAGCTCCCATCAGCAGGAACGGTAGTCATTGGTTGTTGTATAAACTTATATCCTGTTTTGTCATATCCTGTGTTGTCATTTTCCATGGAGGAAGCGATTGTCTGTTGGAGCCAGGACTTCCTGTTTGTGATTTCTTTTGTTGTCTTTGAATAAAAGAGCCAGTGCACTGCTCGGCAGGGGGTTGTGCTGAGATGAGGATGTAAGCATGGTCATGTCTGTTTACTGGGGAAATGCGGGAGACATGGGTTAAGTAACATGCATTATACCATTAGACTGAAAAGGCGCGTGTTAGCGCAGGTGAGATTGATTATGTATAGTGTATAGCCAGGACCTTATGAAGCGAACAGAATAGAATGTCCTTCACACCGGCAAGAAAGGGGGAGAACGGATCCCAGTCTAGGACATAAAACTTTGTTGTCCTGAGACAAAGGGGTACGTTTTCTCTGTCCGATGCTTTAAGTAGGTTCTGCTTTGCAAAAGAACAAATGTTTCATCTATTGGTATAATGCTGGGATTTTTATTGTATGTTTGTTATGTGTAAGTAACCGTATGTTGTGCATGATTTATCAGTATTGATTGGGATTATTTGCCTCTGCTATGGAACCCATTTAATGCAACCTGGAATGTGTGTGTGACTGAGCAGTTTGTTTTGGTTTAGCGGGGGAGGGGCAGCCAGGCATGGCTGTCCCATCACTTACAATGGGGAAAGTTGACTACTCCATGTGGACAATAGCATGGGGGGAGCTCTTTTTAGGGTGAAAAGATCATGCATGCAAGCATCACTGTGGGTCTGAAATGTCTTGTTCCTGTGGAAGAGGAACTTTATTTGGGAACAAGAGTGTATGTTTGAGCCGTGTTATTTTGTGGTTTATGTGGCGTTGTTTGATTGGAGAGCCTGTGTTGTTTGGTTGGCCAAGGTCCCTAGTAGTATATAGCCTAAAATGTTTGTAAGTGTTCATGTGGTGTCTCAAATGTGTAATTTTGTGGGGAGACGTTTATGATACTAGTGAAGAAATCTTGGTTTGTGCTTGGTTTTGGCTAGATCAGCAACTGCATTTCATCTGTTGGTGTTTTAGTGTGGCCCTTTTGTCATCGGCCATTTTGCTGTTTGCCATGCGGTCCTTTTGTTGTCGGCCATTTTGCTGTCTGCCATGCGGCCCAGCTCTTGTGGCCGCCGTGTGGCCGTGGCTTGATGTTCGTTTGTTGCAACTACCATTTTGTGTCTGCTGTGTTTTGTGTTATGGATGGAATTTCTCTGCCTTTGGGCCAGGTTTAAAAATGTGATTTTGGTTTGTAGAGGCACAGTTTAAGGATTTTGCGCTGTTTGGCCTGTGGGTCATCCCAGAGTGGAAGCTGCTCCAATTCCTTTGTGTGTGTAGCCATGCGGTCTGAGCCACCTTTTCTCTAGGCACCATTTTCCTTTTAAGTGAAAATCTCTACTTTGCACTGAACTTTATCACGTTAGCTGAGGTTTGTATTGTATAGCCTGCAGTAGAAGAGAAAGGCTTTGGTTGACCTCCTAGAGCCATCTTTTTGCAGTAGTTTCAGTTTTTGGCTTTTGTTGCCCCATAGATTTTTTTAATGTCTTGATAGACATAATATGAAACTAGGCTTCCCCTCCCCATTCCTCTTCCTGTTAATTGATATTTAAATAAACCAGTTAGATGGGTTTTTAGAACTGGGAAGACAGGAAGTTCTTTACAAGATGTGATGAACAACAGGAAGTTCTTTGCAGGTGTGCAACAGGAAGTTGGTGGGAGGAGCTTGGGGTCTTTTGACTCGTGTTTGGAAGTATGTTTTATTTTTACATTTAATTCCGGTTCTTTTATACTGTAATACAGTTTTGGGTAGAGAGCAAACAGGAGGCATCCAAGTTATCGTTGTAATATCTAGGTACAGATAGAAGTCATAATATTGTTTTGAATAGCGGAGGATTTCATGGTGTTTTTGTAGTTGTCGGACAAACACGTTTAGAAGGTTGTATATCGTGAGACCGGTCGGGCCGTGTATAATAGTCAGAATTCCAGTGCGCGATTGTATTAGCATAAACGTGAGGAGTAATACGCTAGCAGCCCCGCTCAGGCCGTGTACAATAATCGGGAAGTGGGGGCCGGTTATAGTGATAAAGGCGCAAACAATAACCACTCCGAAAGTAAAGCACAGGGTTCTCTGGACGCAGAGTTCGCCAAAAAAGCGATTTGAATCGTCATGGGCAATGGGTCGTCCATGCACCCCAGTCAGACAGCTGCACAATACATGAAATCTGGGTATGGGGCTAAGGCCATTAGACCCCTTAAAGGTTGGCGTATATGGTTAGAGGGTACAGTAAGGTGTATTCCTTTGGAAGGTACTTTTGAGGTCTGGAAGTACAAGACCTCAGAATAAAAATACCTTGGAAGTAGTTCAGCTGTGGCTTCAGAAATCTGTAATTATGAGTGAGTTGTTGGATGTGTACTACACTTTTGTTTGGTTAAAATGATCAATGCACTCTTGCCTGTTTTTGAACTTTGTGTGGCTGGTCCATGCCAAATTTTGAGATGCTCTCATGTCTTTCCCATTGTATTTTTTTCTTTTGCTAAGAGTGAAGGCAGCATTCCATTTGGTTGTTTTGTTTTTTCATTTTTGTTTTGGGAACTATGAAATATCTCCCCCACATTTGTATCTAAATGTTTGTCTCATGTTTTAATCTTCTCATTGTTTGTATGTAGTAACAAGAATAATGTTTGAACCTACCGCAACTGCCCTCTTGCGTGTCGCGGCTGTTGTATTTTAGTAGGAACATGAAAATAAGGGTTACAGAGGGTTTAGTTATTGTCGGTTTTGAGGAATGTCAGTGACAATTTACCAATGTACACGAATGTTGTATTGTTTACCATTCTTTGCAGGTTAAATATGAAGGATAGAGTAATAACTTTTGTTTATAAGTATCTTTTCAGGTCCAAGGAGTTTCTGAAAGTGTATGTACATAGAAAGCAAGTGTATGTAGATCGCTGTGCACATGTACAAATACACACGCCTAAGAAGTTAAACATATCATAGGTTATTTCACTGTTTGATTGTTTTTTATTCTGCACCATTCTAAACCCTGCGTGTCTTCCTCCAGTTTGTAATGAGGAAGAAAATGGAGGGATGATAGTAGTGAGAATGACAATTTTTCAAACCAATAATACTAACCGCTCTAATTCTAGCCAAGTTTGTGACCTAGTAGGAATGACAGGTTCCACGACTGTCTTTCTTTGATGGAATTTGAATCAGCAGTCTGGTGAAGGACGCTCCCATAAGAACCTTTTTGTCAATGGTTCCAGGTATTACACCCCAGATGGTAGGCCACGCACAGGTTATGCAGTGACCACAGTCATTAAGTTCCCACATGTCTGGGTTATTGCCATATGAGGTTTGTTTGGAGGTTAACCAAAACCAGAGTTGTACTTTCATCAGCAGCTGTACATTCTCAGCTGATGGGGTGGGCGCAGTCACTGTAACATGTACTTCAAAAGGTCCACCACAGTGTTCATGAGTCCCTCCTGGACCCTGACACAATAACCAGTTTACATTCTTTCCAACCAGGTGACTGGGTCATTGTAAAGAAGCTTGAGGGGTGAGACAACTGGATCCATGCCAGCCACTGCAAGAAGCTGCTCAACTACACCAAAGGATGAGGAGTATCTTTGTTTATTTATATTTTTAAAGTGTATTTTCCAACTAATTAAGAAACCAAACAGGACACATGGTTGGGTCTACTCTGAGTCTCCACCGAGCTCTAGTGCTCCAGCGTTGACGGCGGTACAGACACTTGTCAATAGAATTTAACAAAACATTTCTAGAGGGTAAAATTAATTATAAATTTAACAATAGCTCTGGTTCTTGCCAGCTTTGGTATCAAGACAGCTAGGTAGTCCACAAATGTGCTTCAGCTTTAGTTTGGTATTAATGTGGATCTACAGCTTATAAGGTAATTCCCCTAATGCAAGAGGTTCATGCGTCCGGGTGAAACTCGTCCCAGCATCTTATGTCACAGCCGATCGTGAGGATCTGATGGTGCGAGAGAAGGTAAGAATGGCAGGGACAGCTAGAAGGGAATTGTTCACCAACTCCGACCAGGTCTGGGCATGGTTTCCTGCTTGTACAAGGTGGGGGCTTGAGCTTATGAAACGGTTGAACAATTTCTCATCCATTGAGGATGGGATGTTTCATGTAACTGTTGAAGCTACAAGAAAGTTCCCACAGTCCAAGGGGGGTTTCTGGGAATTCATAAGTAAAGATTGTTATACCTGGATCGGGGATAGTAGTGACAAAGTTCAGGCCCATATGGATAAGGTTTAGGTCCCTGCAAGAAAAAGCCAGAGCTATAGCCAGTGAAGGTTGAAGTCCTTTTAAGGGTCTGGGAGTTTTTGGGGATTTTATTTTTATTTTTTGCAGTGGATCATAGTTGAAGGAAGTATATATACTCGTGTTTTAGTTTCTATTCCTTCTATATGCCGTGATGAGGTGTACTGTTGCCTGATTGGACGAGTGAACAGAGCCCGAGCAGATGATGAGGCCCAACCCAAGTACAAGACACAGAGGATTCCAGACCGACCGGCCTTCATGTCCTCCTCCAAGTCATCCCTCCTGAAGAACAGAGTCTACATGTCAAGCCGTGTTTTCCTTTTTATGGACTCATATGGACTGTAAGGACTGATTCATTTCCAGTTGTAAGAAGAAGATCAAGATGCATTGAGGGATACGTGGGAGCATATGACAAGAGGAGGAACTGTTGTGGAAATTTTATGAAGATGTATTTAATATGTATTGTCAAAGTGTCTCCCAGTGTTAGTTCTCCCACAACCCGCTCTAAAGAGCTGATTGGGGCAGACTGGCGCTGGTTGAGATCTTTTGGGTAGTGGAAAACTTCCTGAGGTTGGAGAGAGGTATTTGCAGAGTGAGGATATGTCTGCCGGCGAAAGGGCCCCTGTGCGATGCACAGACATTCATCTGGGGGGATGTGATCGCTCTGCAAAGACATTATCGGTTTGGCGGATGTGCGCTCGTGTCACCCCTGTATGCCCGATCAACATATTTGGGGTGCCATGACGTACACCTGCAGATAAGCTCCCATCAGCAGGAACGGTAGTCGTTGGTTGTTGTATAAAGTAATATCCTGTGTTGTCATATCCTGTGTTGTCATTTTCCATGGAGGAAGCGATTGGCTGTTGGAGCCAGGACTTCCTGTTTGTGATTTATTTTGTTGTCTTCGAATAAAAGAGCCAGTGCACTGCTCGGCAGGGGGTCGTGCTGAGCTGAGGACGTAAGCATGGTCATGTCTGTTTACTGGGGAAATGTGGGAGACATGGGTTACGTAACATGCATTATACCATTAAACTAAAAGGGCGCGTGTTAGCGCAGGTGAGAGTGATTATGTATAGTGTATACCCAAATCTCCACCACACCCTTCACTGGCATCAGTTAGTGGGCCAGATAAAGGCAAAGGGCCACATCTGGCCCCTGGGCCGCAGTTGGGAGACCACTGGTCTATTCTAATATATTAAACATAATTTTTTTCAGGACAGAAATGGCTTTAGTTGGTGTCAAATCTGGATACCTTTTTTTATTACCTTGTTTTTTATTGGGAACAAATAATAAAAAAGCTACCAAAAAATATATATTTTCCTGTAATTTTCCCAAGCTTATCCCTAATTTTGAATAGAGTGGGGAGGGATTAGAACCCCTCCCCAGTTTTTATCACTGTCTATGCCCCATTAGGGATATTCGCCCTCTCTATTTGTCTTGTTTACCATTATCACAAAGCATGAAAATGAAAGAAAGTCCCACAATTTGGGTTGTCACCAGAACAGGAATGGAGGCAAAATCTTTAAATTGGGACACTAGTTCTGGTGGCAACAAGATATTTCCTCCCTTTGGAGGGATTTCCTCTTACATCCAATTGTGGCTTTAGGACAGGAAGTCAAGGGAAATCTCCCAAGTGGGTCAAAGAAGGCAAACCTTCCTTTACTCTATCCAACATGAACAATAAGTTTTGCCTTTAGTTCCAAATTATATTAGCACGACAGTAACATTTTCATAGGTTTGCAAGAATTTGAATCACATTGCAGTTCAATAATGTGAGAATTGAATGTGTGCACAGTGAATGCATATGTCATCATCCAACATCACTGTTGCAGCTTGGAGATTTATTTTGGGAGAGAATCTTTTTATTTGTTTCTAGGATATATACTCACCGGCCGCTTTATTAGGTACACCTGTTCAATTGCTTGGTAACACAAACTGCTAATCAGCCAATCACATGGCAGCAACTCAATGCATTTAGGCATCTAGATGTGGTGAAGATGACTTGCTGAAGTTCAAACTGAGCATCAGAATGGGGAAGAAAGGGGGTTTAAGTGACTTTGAACGTGGCATGGTTGTTGGTGCCAGGCGGGCTGGTCTGAGTATTTCAAAAACTGCTGATCTACTGGGATTTTCACGCACAGCCATCTCTCAGGGTTTACAGAGAATGGTCCGAAAAACAGAAAATATCCAGTGAGCGGCAGTTGTGTGGAGGAAAATGCTTTGTTGATATCAGAGGAGAATGGGCAGACTGGTTCCAGATGGATGAAAGCCAACGGTAACTCAAATAACCGCTCGTTACAACCAAGGTCTGCAGAATACCATCTCTGAACACAGAACATATCAAACCTTGAAGCAGGTGGGCTACAGCAGCAGAAGACCACACCGGGTTCCACCTCTGTCATCTAAGAACAGGAAACTGAGGCTACAATTCGCACAGGATCACCAAAATTGGACAGTAGAAGTTTGGAAAAACGTTGCCTGGTCTGATGAGTCTCGATTTCAGCTGCGAAATTTGGATGTTAGGGTCAGAATTTGGTGTAAACACCATGAAAGCATGCGTCCATCCTGACTTGTATCAACGGTTCAGACTGGTGGGGGTGTAATGGTGTGGGAGATATTTTCTTAGTACCAACTGAGCATTGTTTAAACGCCACGGCCTACCTGAGTATTGTTGCTGACCATGTCCATTCCTTTATGACTACAGTGTCCCCATCTTCTGATGGCTCCTTCCAGCAGGATAATGCACCATGTCACAAAGCTCCAATCATCTCAAACTGGTTTCTTGAACATGACAATGAGGTCACTGTACTCCAATGTCCTCCACAGTCACCAGATCTCAATCCAATAGAGCATCTTTGTGAAGTGGAACGGGAGATTCACATCATGGATGTGCAGCCGACAAATCTGCAGCAACTGCGTGATGCTATCATGTCACTATGGACCAAAATCTCTGAGGAATGTTTCCAACACCTTGTTGAATCTATGCCATGAAGAATTAAGGCAATTCTAAATGCAAAAGCGGGTCCAACACGGTACTAGCATGGTGTACCTAATAAAGTGAATGGTGAGTGTATATATAGTGCTAGACCCCCCTACCACAGTGTTAGAAGAAGTAAATGGCACACAGGGTTGTCTTTGATGCAAATTGTGGGGCTCCAGAATATCTGTTCTGAGCAAAGAATATTGTGTTTTCAGTCTTTTTCGGGTTTTAGAATTCTTAGATTGGGTTCTGGAGTCCAGAGCTTCAAAGAGCTGAGGAAAGGAAAAAGCCTCTAACCCTGGGTTCAGGTATTACTGAAGGCCAGCAGTCTGTGTGTGCAGGTATGACCAACCTGCATAATCATGGGCCTGACAAAATGGGAGACAAAAGGTCCCTGTCCAGCATCAAGGGAGTGGGGTAGAGAAGCAGGGAGCTGAAAGAGCCGAGAGGTGCAGGGCTGCACATAAGCACAGCGGTGCTGAGAGATGATGTGAGGGACAAGACTAAAAACTAGAGTTGCCACCTCATCCCTTTAAACCCGAACACATATGAATTACACAGGTTCTGAGGCTAATTTAATGCAGATAAGGCGCCAAGTGAGTTTAATTACCACCTTAATCAGTCACAACCTGTGTAATTAATATGTGTTCAGGTTTAAGGGGGTGAGGTAGCAACCCTACTAAAAAAACCTATGCTTGAGGCCTGAGAAGTGGTTCTGCAAGAGGAAGCCAGGAGGCTTGATATAAACCTCATGTGTGTCTAATATGATGGTGGGAACCGCTGTGAGACCAACCATTTTCTTAGAATGTTTACTTTCTCTTTAAATATATTCATAGGTCAAATCCAGTCATGTAGTAATGTCTCTTATTTTGGGTTCAGGGTGGTGCTTAGGACCTTTGTCATTGGGCTTTTGTTTGCATCAGATGTTTTTTTTTTAATATCATACAAGTCTATGAGAAGGCAAAACTCTCTTGAAGTAGGCCAATGCAGATCAGAAAAGGTCAAATGCACCTGTCAATGAATTCTGAATGATCTCTGAAGCCTCTCAAACTGATGCCATCGGCACAAGCCCAAAGCCCATTGACACAGGTAACCTTACAGTGTCCTGTCCCTGTGGTACTTACACCGGGTTGTTATTGTCTGGAGAATTTCCAATTCGGAGCTCAGCACCCATCAACCGTTCCATTGAGCCATCTGATCGTCCAGTGACTACAACGACATTCACTTTGTATTTCTGTTTCAGGTCTACCTTCCACCAGGGTGATGGGTCCTGATTTGTGTGGGTACAGAAGCCATGATACCAGTTGGTATCTGTCACACCATCAATGGCCTTTTTAGCGTAACCAATTGGCTCCAACTGATAATCAGAAATCTGCGAGGCTTCCCCGCTTCTGGCGATATTTGTGGCTGAAGAAAGAAAAAGAAAACACACTCAGTAATTATACATCATGTACAGAGTATTTCCATTGTTCTAAAGGGGCCTTCACCAAAAAAAGAACTGTAAACTGCAATGTTGTCAGTGATTTGACTGAGACAGTGGGATTGATTTACTATAGCTGGAGAATGCAAAATCAGCTTCCAGGTAAATTTAGGGGTATACTTACAGTGGGGATGGAAAGTATTAAGACCCCCTTACATTTTTCACTCTTTGTTATATTGCAGCCATTTGCTAAAATCATTTAAGTTAATTTTTTTCCCTCATTAATGTACACATAGCACCCCATATTGACAGAAAAACACAGAATTGTTGACATTTTTGCAGATTTATTAAAAAAGAAAAACTTAAATATCACATGGTCCTAAGTATTCAGACCCTTTGCTGTGACACTCATATATTTAACTCAGGTGCTGTCCATTTCTTCTGATCATCCTTGAGATGGTTCTACACCTTCATTTGAGTCCAGCTGTGTTTGATAATACTGATTGGACTTGATAAGCGCTACGTAAACTGTTGGCGCTATATAAATACTGTATAATAATACTGTATAATAATTAGGAAAGCCACACATCTGTCTATATAAAAGACCTTACAGCTCACAGTGCATGTCAGAGCAAATGAGAATCATGAGGTCAAAGGAACTGCCTGAAGAGCTCAGAGACAGAATTGTGGCAAGGCACAGATCTGGCCAAGGTTACAAAAAATTTCTGCTGCACTTAAGGTTCCTAAGAGCACAGTGGCCTCCATAACCCTTAAATGGAAGACGTTTGGGACAACCAGAACCCTTCCTAGAGCTGGCCGTCCGGCCAAACTGAGCTATCGGGGGAGAAGAGCCTTGGTGAGAGAGGTAAAGAAGAACCCAAAGATCACTGTGGCTGAGCTCCAGAGATGCAGTCGGGAGATGGGAGAAAGTTGTAGAAAGTCAACCATCACTGCAGCCCTCCACCAGTCGGGGCTTTATGGCAGAGTGGCCCGACGGAAGCCTCTCCTCGGTGCAAGACACATGAAAGCCCACATGGAGTTTGCTAAAAAACACCTGAAGGACTCCAAGATGGTGAGAAATAAGATTCTCTACTCTGATGAGACCAAGATAGAACTTTTTGGCCTCAATTCTAAGCGGTATGTGTGGAGAAAACCAGGCATTGCTCATCACCTATCCAATACAGTCCCAACAGTGAAGCATGGTGGTGGCAGCATCATGCTGTGGGGGTGTTTTTCAGCTGCAGGGACAGGACAACTGGTTGCAATCAAGGGAAAGATGAATGCGGCCAAGTACAGGGATATCCTGGGCGAAAACTTTCTCCAAGTGCTCAGGACCTCAGACTGGGCCAAAGGTTTACCTTCCAGCAAGACAATGACCCTAAGCACACAGCTAAAATAATGAAGGAGTGGCTTCACAACAACTCCGTGACTGTTCTTGAATGGCCCAGCCAGAGCCCTGACTTAAACCCAATTGAGCATCTCTGGAGAGACCTTAAAATGGCTGTCCACCAACGTTTACCAACCAACCTGACAGAACTGGAGAGGATCTGCAAGGAGGAATGGCAGAGGATCCCCAAATCCAGGTGTGAAAAACTTGTTGCATCTTTCCCAAAATGACTCATGGCTGTATTAGATCAAAAGGGTGCTTCTACTAAATACCGAGCAAAGGGTCTGAATACTTAGGACCATGTGATATTTCAGTTTTTCATTTTTACTAAATCTGCAAAAATGTCAACAATTCTGTGTTTTTCTGTCAATATGGGGTGCTGTGTGTACAATATGGGGTGCTGTGTGTACATTCATGAGGGAAAAAAAAGAACTTAAATGATTTTAGCAAATGGTTGCAATATAACAAAGAGTGAAAATTTTAAGGGGGTCTGAATACTTTCCGTCCCCACTGTATTTTAACCAAATGAAAAATACGGATCGTGAAAATGAATTTTTATTTTGTCGGTTTTTCCAGCATGTCACCTTTTTCTGTAGGCACTTGTAGTCATCCGCAGCGGCAATGCAAGTGGAGGAGAAAGTCGAAAGGAGACCAGTTCCCCTATGGTCTCCTTGGTCACAGAGAGGTGGCATCTGATTGGATGCTGGCATCCCATATGGCATTGGTGGACATCTTGGGCCAGTAAGAGTCTATTCAAGACCCTGGCTCCCGGGTTTGGTATGCATTTCATGTGTGACTAGAGTAGGGACAGGTCACCCATCTGTCAGCGACAGTGATTAGCATCAGGGAGAGGTTCCAGATGAGTAGGGGGAAGTGCAGGGACATGCCATCCTTCTTGGAATCCTCCCCACTTGGATATGGACCAGCCAGGCCACATTCCGCCCCTCGAAACAGGTGCTGTCAGCACACCAGAGACCTTACAATACTACTCCTCGCTGTTTCATCGTGTAAGTGTTCCCAGTTGCTGACACTTTTAGGTTAGCTCCATTCCCTTGCAGGGTACCTGGAGCCACCCTTATGAGCATGTTCCCTCCCAGAATTGCACCTAAACGTGCCGCTACTTCACACACAGGCAGCGCGAAGCTCCATGAATGGATAGTTTCCCAGCTCTCTTTCCCGGGATTGATTGGCAGCTATGGGTGGAGAGACCAGCTAAAACTGATTGCTGGTCATGCATACACTTGTGTCATATGGTGCTAAGGGCAATAAGATATCTTGTGATTTTTTTTTTATGTTTACAGTGAAGATTCTAATCATTGGCATCCAATCTGGAAAACCCAATTTTAATTTCTTATCGTACATCACAGGACACAGAGCCATAGTAGTTACTATGTGGGTTATAGGCCACCTTCAGGTGATGGACACTGGCACACCCTAAGACAAGAAGTCCACTCCCTATATAACCCCTCCCACTACTGAGAGTACCTCAGTTTTTTCGCCAGTGTCTAAGGTGTTGGTCACGAGTGAAGATGTGCTATGCTGAGCTCCACATGAGAAATCCTTGCTGGGGCTAGCTATGCAGCCGGATCCATTCAAAGTGTCTTTTAGACCGAATTGAATGGTACCCGGGCCTCGTGTCCGAAGAAACAAGGTTTTGCCTGTAAACGCTTCTCTTTTTTAGAGAGCTGGATCCCGGGATCCAGTATTTTTGGTATTAAGGCCATAAAGTTCTACTGGCGGGATGCTATTAGAGGTCCAGGATTGTGGGTTCCCCGAGGGCCCCTGGCTCCTGAAGGTTTGTTAACGGAACCCACCGTGAAGGGTGAAGATTGGGCCTGTTGGTTTTTTAGCACAGAAAACCCTGTGGCGGGAAAGATAAGTGGAGTTTTCTAAGAAATTTTTCTTATGAAATGTCTCCTTTAATTAGTAAATGCTGTCATGCCTATGTATCACTACTGGGGGCTGTATAGAGCACATATCTTCTCATGATTGCTCAAAGAGATCACGCTGTGTCTGGAACAGCAGGCTTCTTTTTTTCTCCAGCTAGCAGCAGACCTCCGGTAAGTCTGGGGGGGGTTTCCTCTTCACCAGCCACCCCCCACCTGTGCTGTACTCTCCTCATCTTCACGAGGAAGAGCGTCAGGAGAAAACAAAAACCTATCAGCACACCGCCCTACTCAGTGGTTTCCAGGCTCTCTCCTCGCCATTTTTTTCCCATGCTCGCGCCCGCGCTCTTTTTAAAAAAAGAGAAGGGGGGCCAAAGGCGACAGATGGGGCGGGGCTTAGCGCAGCGTTGGCGTCCTCCAACGTCCAGCATGGGAATGTGTTTTTTAAAAGCACCATTATTGCTGCTGCAAGCTGACGGAGGGACACAAGAGCAAAGAGGGGCATTAAAGAGGTTTGGTGACACAGGCATTCCTTTTGACACATTTACTATTGCATCAGGCTGAGCATTAATAGCAGCGGCAGGGCTGGACTATTGCTCAAGCAGTGGATGCGTTCCTTCTGGTAGTACCTCTGCTTTGTGCATTGGGCTATGGTCGGAAGGGGGTAAAAACACCTAAAAAAAGGGCTATAGAAAGACTTCTACAGCCACAAGGAAGCCTAGAACCATCTCAAAAAAGATGGCATCCTCCCCTAAGAGTGATATGGCTGGTCAGAGTGAGCCATCAGGGACGTTGGGTGTTGCCACTGCTCTTAACCCTGCAGCCCCTGTATATATTACTGAAGAGGTTTTTTCCTCAACCAATTTAGGCTTGGAACAAATGATTGATGCGTTAATCGCATCCGAGAGTGGGACTAAGCGTAACAGGTCACCTTCCATTACACAAGACCCTCAAACTGAGGAACAGGGGGCGAGAGATGACGAGTTTCTCTCAGGGGACCAGGAAGAGGCTGATGACTCCTCTTCCGAAGAGTCTAATACGGAAGGATCGGGTTCACAAGAAAGGTTGTTGGTACAATCTCTCACTGAATTGGTCCGCTCCACATTTTTCCTGCCAGTAGCGGAGTCAGTCGATCAGCCCACTTCTTATTTGGGTTCGCTAAAGCCTCCCTAAGCTCTTCATGCTTTTCCTATCCAGCTGTTTTGGATCCCAGACAAGTGTCTGAACGAGTTATCTGCACCTGGCCTAATTTCAAATATATATATATATATATATATATATTCGTGCACGAATTTGAAGAATCACACTGACACAAGCTGTTCAGTTAAAGTGAACCTTCCCTTTTATTGCTTTGGTTGTATGGTGACTTTATAGTAAAACATAAGCCATTGTTTGCAAAAGCATCATCATAGTCTAGTTGTGCTGGCATCTGTGGATTGGCTGATCCTTATCTAAGGGTCTTCTGGACAGTTTCATCCAGGTTTTCTGTTGATGTCAGACTTGTGGACTCCTGGACTCACTCGATGGGAGGGGGTCTCTAGATACCTCATTTGAGTAGGAGATTCAGCATTTATATGTATACATAATAGAAATAGTCATTTTATCAAAGCATTAATCAATCCATAACATTCATTACTAAAAAGCTTATGTATTTTGAGCGGGAGCACCCAGATAAACAGTTTTTTCCTCCAAAAAAGTTTTCAACACTTTAACCTATGAAGGAAGAGTTTAATAAGAAATGGGGGATTCCAGCAATTGACGCTGCTATATCCTCTGTGAATAAAAACTTGACTTGTCCGGTGGATAATGCTCAAATGCCGAAGGATCCAACAGATATGAAGTTGGAATTCATATTTAAAAACAATATTTATCTGGCAGGTTCAGTGGTTTAGCCTGCGCTGGCAGCGATCGGGGTATGTCAGTCCTTAAAAGACCAGTTTAAACAGGTATTCAAGGTTATTCCTGATCAGCAGGCCCAAGATTTGGCCGGGATATCAGAGGTGTTATGTTTTACAGTATAAAAGAAAATAAATTTCGCGCAATATTAAAAATATGTGAAATATGGTGTAGATAAATATATTGTGGAACACTGTTATCTGTTAGGTGGTAGTATTACAATCTCTCTTGTGTACTATAATAATCACTGCTATTACTGAAAAAGTGAGGCTTAAATAGCAATAAATAATGAAATAATCCTCATACCACCCTATAACTAGCATGCATAAATAGATAATGACATATAGCATACAAATATGTGCATAAAAATATGTGCATAAAAATATTTCCAGTGATAAATCGTGTATGATCTTCTAAAAACCACAATCAAAAAGCTGTGCAATAAAACATATGTGCACCCTTTAAAAAGTATACAATCCAATTTGTGTGAAAAAAAAGTCCGTTTTGTTGCTGCAATATTTGTAGATCTTCTAATGCCAAAGTGATTTCAAAAATAAAATAGATGAATAAACAAGTACGTGAATGAAAATTCAAAAAATATCTGTGAATAATTCTTCTGATATTAGAAAAAATAAATAGTGAAAGTCTATCTTTCTGCTGCTGCTGTTTCTCAGTATGGTCTCTCAGAACTCTCACCTTGCTTTAGTGGTAATCAGGCATTCTGTAATATGTCTTTAAGGTATGGGGATAGTTTCTGGTAGCTTTCTCTTTCGGTTTCTCTCCTCCAATGTTCCCTCTCTGCTGCTCCGCTCTAATGAACTCCTCTGCCGCCAGTTCCTGCAGTGTCTTCTCTCTACCTCTTTTGGAAAGAGGTAGAGAGAAGACACTGCAGGAACTGGCGGCAGAGGAGTTCATTAGAGCGGAGCAGCAGAGAGGGAACATTGGAGGAGAGAAACCGAAAGAGAAAGCTACCAGAAACTATCCCCATACCTTAAAGACATATTACAGAATGCCTGATTACCACTAAAGCAAGGTGAGAGTTCTGAGAGACCATACTGAGAAACAGCAGCAGCAGAAAGATAGACTTTCACTATTTATTTTTTCTAATATCAGAAGAATTATTCACAGATATTTTTTGAATTTTCATTCACGTACTTGTTTATTCATCTATTTTATTTTTGAAATCACTTTGGCATTAGAAGATCTACAAATATTGCAGCAACAAAACGGACTTTTTTTTCACACAAATTGGATTGTATACTTTTTAAAGGGTGCACATATGTTTTATTGCACAGCTTTTTGATTGTGGTTTTTAGAAGATCATACACGATTTATCACTGGAAATATTTTTATGCACATATTTTTATGCACATATTTGTATGCTATATGTCATTATCTATTTATGCATGCTAGTTATAGGGTGGTATGAGGATTATTTCATTATTTATTGCTATTTAAGCCTCACTTTTTCAGTAATAGCAGTGATTATTATAGTACACAAGAGAGATTGTAATACTACCACCTAACAGATAACAGTGTTCCACAATATATTTATCTACACCATATTTCACATATTTTTAATATTGCGCGAAATTTATTTTCTTTTATTCAGTCATTAAGTGTTTGGTGTGGACACCCTTATTTTGCGGCAATATTTATTAATTATTTTACACAGCACTATATTTCACTTAATCACTTTACTATTGAAAATCCGCCAGCGCGAAGGACAATTTTATATATAAATGTTTTACAGTAGACGCTATGAGAGATTAAGACTCGGTTCACACTAGGACGACTTGTCAGGCTACCTAGCCGCCTGACAAGTAGCGTCCCCTTCTGTACAATGGAACTGTTCTAATCGGAGCGACGCAAGTCGCTCCGACTTAGAATAAGGTTCCTGTACTACTTTGGGGGCGACTTGCATAGACTTCTATATAGAAGTCGTTTTGCAAGTCGCCACCCCTGTCGTGTCCAGGTCGCCTGAGGCAGTCGCGCTGCAAGTCGCGCTGCCTTAGTGTGAACCGGGGCTCAATTCTCCAGGCCTCACAGCTTATGCTCGGGCTGGTGTATGTGCGTAGAATTCTATGGTTGAAAAATTGGTCAGCCGAAGCGCCATGCAAAAAGCTCTTGGCTAGTTTTTCATTTCACGGTGAACGGTTGTTTGGGGACAATCTGGATAAATACATCCAAAGAATTTCTAATGATAAAAGTTCCCTTTTACCAGATAAGAAGAAGTTTAAGTGTTTTTCTTTTAAACAAGCTTCTTCTCCAGTGCCAGGAGCATCAGCCTCCAGGCAGTCACGACGGCCTCCAACGGCAAGTTCAAGAGGTAAACCTCAGGGTCAACCCCAGGGTCAAAAGAGGCACTGGGGGAGGAAACCCACGAAACAAAATACTAAAACCTCCTTATGAAGGGGCACCCCGCTAACTCGAGTGGGGGGAAGACTTCTGCAGTTCTCAAGGGTCTGGCAGGAACAGTGTCGAGACAAATGGGTGGCTTCCTCAATATCACTAGGTTACAAACTAGAGTTCCAAGAGTTTCCATCTCCTCGTTTTCTCAGATCAAACGTTCCCAGAGATCAAGAAAAAAAGAAATCTCTCTTTCCGGCTTTGGATCATCTCTTGTCTCAAAAGGTGATATCGGTGGTCCCCATGGAAGAGCGAGGGTTAGGGTTTTATTCAAACCTTTTCACGGTACCAAAACCAAACGGGGATGTCAGACCCATTTTGGATCTCAAAGATCTAAACCAGTTTTTGAATTTCCGCTCTTTTCGCATGGAGTCAATCCGATCAGTGGTCTCCATTCTACAAGGTGGAGAACTGCCAGCGTCAATCTACATCAAGGATGCTTATCTCCATGTACCTATTTTTCCCATTCACCAGAAAATATCTACGCTTCGAGATAGAAAATCTTCATTTTCAGTTTGTAACTCTGCCTTTCGGTCTAGCTACTGCACCCCGAGTGTTTACAAAGTTCCTGGCTCCCCCTTTAGCCAGATTAAGGGCTCAGGGTATAACAATTCTAGCTTACTTAGACAATCTACTCTTAATAGATCAGTCGGTAGCCCACTTAAACCAATCTTTGGTCACCACAGTCAGCTACCTGGACCTAGGTTGGATTCTCTACCTAGAGAAATCCTCCTTAAAACCATCAAGGAGATTGGAGTACTTGGGTCTAATCATAGATACAGCTCGAAAGAGGGTGTTTTTGCCCCAGGCAAAGATCAGTTCCATAACTGATTTGGGTGGTCAAAGCAAAGAAGAATCCTTCTATTCGACTTTGCATGAGATTGTTGGGAAAGATGGTGGCTTCGTTCGAGGCTGTTCCTTATGCTCAATTTCATTTGAGACTGCTGCAAAACAGTATCCTGTCAACTTGGAACAAGAAGGTCCAAGCTCTAGACTTCCCAATGTGTTTATCCCCAAAAGTGCATCAAAGCCTCAGCTGGTGGTTGAAACCAAGAATCTCCAAAAAGGAAAAGCCTTTCTACCAGTTACCTGGAAAGTGGTAACAACAGATGGCAGCCTTCTGGGCTGGGGAGCAGTCCTAGAAGGAGCGTCTGTCCAGGGAAGATGGTCCAAATCAGAAATGACCTTGTTCATCAATATTCTAGAGATTCGGGCAGCTCGTCTGGCCCTGAAAGCCTGGACGCTCAGATTACGGAATTGTTCTGTCCGGATCCAATCCGACAATGCCACAGTAATTGCCTATATCAATCACCAAGGGGGCACGAGAAGTAATGCGGCCCAGAGAGAGGTGAATCATATCCTATCTTGGGCAGAAGATGACATTCCTTGCCTATTGGCAGTCTTCATTCCAGGAATATAGAATTGGTGACTACTTGAGTCGCCAACAAGTGTTCCCGGGAGAATGGTCTCTTCACCCCGACATCTTTCTATCAATATGTCAAAGATGGGGAATTCCGGACATTGATCTGTTTGTGTCCAGGTTCAACAAAAAGATCGACAACTTTGTGTCAAGGACAAAGGATCCGCTGACATGCAGTACAAATGCCTTGGTTTTTCCGTGGGATCAGTTTTCACTGATCTATGCGTTCCCTCCTGTTCTGCTGCTTCTCCGCCTTCTTTGCAGGATCAAGCAGGTAGGGAAGGAGGTGATTCTTGTGGCCCCGGCATGGCCCAGGAGATCTTGGTATGCAGAGATAGAGATGGTAAAGATGGCGTAGAGGACCCGTGGACCCTACCACCGTGGCCAGACCTTCTCTCGCAAGGTCCAGTATTCCATCCTACCTTACAAACGCTAAATTTAACGGTTTGGCTATTGAGACCCACATTCTGAAAGACCGTGGGCTGTCAGGTTCAGTCATATATTATAGAGTCTGGAAGGCATATGTCTCCTGGTGTGAATTCAGGGGTTAGCACCCCAGGAAATATGTCATAGGTAGGATCCTTGAATTTCTGCAGATTAGAAATGAAGCTGGCCTTAAATACTATCAAAGGCCAAGTGTCGGCCTTATCTGTATTTTTTCAACGGCCACTTGCTTCACACTCTCTGGTTCATAGCTTTATTCAGGGGGTAACACGAATTAATCCTCCAGTTAGGTCACCCCTGAGCCCTTGGGACTTGAATTTAGTCCTGTCGGCGTTACAGAAACAGCCTTTTGAGCCGATACGAGATATTCCCTTGGTCCTTTTGACAAGGAAATTCGTTTTTCTGGTTGCCATATCTTCTGCAAGAAGAGTATCAGAGTTGGCTGCTCTTTCTTGTAAAGAGCCATATTTGATTATTCATAAGGATAAGGTTGTATTACATCCTCATCCTAATTTCCTACCGAAGGTAGTGTCAGGTTTTCATTTAAACCAGGATATTGTTCTGCCTTAATTTTTTCCAGAGCCTCGTTTTGCGGAAGAAACGTCACTACATTCTCTTGATGTGGTGAGAGCAGTCAAGGTCTACTTGAAGGCGACTGCTCAGATTCGTAAAACAGATTTTTTTTTTGTGTTGCCAGAAAGTCCTAAGAGAGGACAAGCAGCATTGAAATCTACTATTTCTAAATGGATTTGTCAAGTGATTGTTCAAGCTTATGGTTTAAAGGGAAAAATTCCACCTTTTCATATTAAAGCGCACTCCACCAGGGCTGTTAGTACTTCCTGGGCAGTGCATCACCAAGCCTTCATGGCTCAAATCTGCAAGGCCGCAACTTGGTCTTCAGTCCATACATTTACCAGATTCTATCAAGTAGATGTAAAAGGTCATGAGGATATCGCCTTTGGGCGCAGTGTACTGCAGGCAGCAGTATAAGTCCTCTAGTCTCTGGCGTTGCTATGGGACATCCCACATAGTAACTACTATGGCTCTGTGTCCCGTGATGTACTTCAAAGAAAAGGATTTTACAGGTAAGCTGTTTTAAAAATCCTATTTTTATAGGTTTGAAGTGGTGGTAAATTTAGGGGTATACTTATTTTAAACATTTTAAAAAAAGGATCATGGAAATTAATTTTTATGTGTTGTTTTTTACAGCATATCACCTTTTTCTGTAGGCACTTGTAGGCAGGTGCAGTCTATTTTCTCCACTGCAGGAGGTGCTCATCTGAAGAGGCAATACAAGTGGAGGAGAAAGTCAAAAGGAACCTGTGACAGACCTAGCCGGGACAGAGGCTTTTGGAGGGGACTGAATGCCAGCCTCTTGCCTACCGATTATGGGCCCTGGCATTTGGGGGAACGGTGCTCGTTGTGAGCTGTATGCCTAGAGACCCTGGAGGTAATGTTACTTTGGATTCAAGTCCATGTCCCCCCAAAACACAAAACTCTGGGAACCCCGTATGTGCCATATTATAAATAGTGACTGCTTCACAATGTTGTGTGCATATATTGTGTGTTGTCTCATGCTGTTGTGTACTATTTACTGTGCTAGTTTGGGGTGGGGCTGTATTCCAATGTTCTATTGTGTCTGTCTGCTTTGAATTTCACAGGATGTGTATCTCTATGGAGGGAGGGGGGATTCCCTGAACAGCTCTCCCTGCTGATAAGACTGTGTCCTGAGAGACGTTAAACACACCTGACCTGTGTGTCCATTGTCATTGGACAGTTTAACCCGCCCTGTTTTCCAAGGGTGGGGGAAAGTGTTTTGAAGTGGGATCTGTATAACGTGTTTGAATAAAGATTCATTCCTGCTTGAACCTCAAGACAGAGCATCTTGTCTCGTACTTGGGGGAGAATTATTTGTATGGGTTCCTTGTTCGGCTGATTGAAGTGTTCGGTAGTTGCCTTTGTGTTTGGATATGTAATGTCCTAAACGACTTTAACCCCTTTCATACTCAGGGTGTTGTTACAGAACCTAGTTCCTCTATGGTCTCCTTAGTCAAAGAGAGGCAGCATATGATTGGATGCTGGCATACCATGGCCCTGGCTCCTGGGTTTGGTGCGCATTTTGTGTGTGGCTAGAGTATGGACAGGCCACCCATCTGTCAGGGACAGTGATTAGCATCAGGGAGAGGTCCAGATAGGTAGGGAAAGTGCAGGAACGTGCCAGCCTTCCTGGAATCCTCCCCACTTAGATATGGACCAGCCAGGCCAGGTTCCACCCTCAAAACAGGCACTGTCAGCACACCAGAGACCTTCTGCTGTTACTCTTCTCTGTTTCATTCTGTGAGCGCTCCCAGTTGGGTTGCCTTCTCACTGGGCATGTTGGGAATTGCTGAAATTTCAATACAATTCTGTTTTCTGCAGCTGGACTCTGAGTGTTTACCACTCTGCACCTCCACACACACTATTTCAATCAAGATCCAATGATTGCCTGTTCAAATGTTTAAAAAGTCAACCACTTCCATGGGGTGTTTTTACATTTTTATATGGCTATATTTTACTAAGAATAAGAGACAGGAATAGGCTGTATAAAAACTTTGGAATTGGTCTAGTTTTTAGGTGAGTGTTGTTGATACCTTCATTGCATATCTCTTTAAAATACCTGAAGGAGTCCTTTTGATGACCTAACTGCTGCCATAAGAGTGTATTCAAACCCTCCTCCTCATCTAGTGCACCAAAGTCATTTTTATGTACTTTTTTTTACCTTTATATATGTCTTACCTCCAGGTGGACGGCTGCAGCACCAAGCCAGACCCAACGAATCCAGGAAAAGCAAACCCACCAAAGTCTTCATTCTGGAGGAGACACCAAGACACAGAGAGTCTGTTACCATAGTATGTTACAAGAAAAGGTGATTCTGCATCTCTTCCTCAATATCATCTCTTCTTTCTCTGGTACTTAGAAATACCTTTTCTTAGTATTAAAATAAATTCTCTTTCGATCAAATCTGTAACTTCATCTACAGTGCCTTGAAAAAGTATTCATACCTCTTGAAATTTTCCACATTTTGTCATGTTACAGCCAAAAACATAAATGTATGTTATTGGGATTGTATGTGATAGACCAACACAAAGTGGTACATAATTGTGAAGTGGAAGGAAAACTATAAATGGATTTCCAATTTTTTTCTAAATAAATATGTGAAAAGTGTGGGGGGCATTTGTATTCAACCCTCTTTACTCTGATACCCCTAACTAAAATGTAGTGGAACCAATTACCTTCAGAAGTCACCTAATTAGTAAATAGAATCCACCTGTGTTTAATTTAATCTCAGTATAAATACATCTGTTCTGTGAAGCCCCCAGAGGTTTGTTAGAGAACCTTGGTGAACAAACAACATCATGAAGGCCAAGGAACACACCAGGCAGGTCAGGGATAAAGTTGGAAAATTTTAAAGCAGGGTAAGGTTATAAAAAATATCCCAAGCTTTGAACATCTCATGGAGCTCTGTTCAATCCATCATCCGAAAATGGAAAGAGTATGGCACAACTGCAAACCTACCAGGACATGGCCGTCCAACTAAACTGACAGGCCGGGCAAGGAGAGCATTCATCAGAGAAGAGCCAAGAGGCCCATGGTAACTCTGGAGGAGCTGCAGAGATACACAGCTCAGGTGGGAAAATCTGTCCACAGGACAACTATTAGTCGTGCTCTCCACAAATCTGCCCTTTATGGAAGAGTGACAAGACGAAAGACATTGTTGAAAGAAAGTCATAAGAAGTCCCGTTTGCAGTTTGCGAGATGCCATGTGGGGGACAAAGCAAACATGTGGAGGAAGGTGCTCTGGTCAGATGAGACCAAAATTAAACTTTTTGGCCTAAAAGCAAAATGCTATGTATGGCGGAAAACTAACACTGCACTACTGAACACACCAGTAGGGACAGGGAAGCTGGTCAGAGTTGATGGGAAGATGGATGGAGCCAAATACAGGGCAATCTTAGAAGAAAACCTGTTAGAGTCTGCAAAAGACTTGAGACTGGGACGGAGGTTCACCTTACAGCAGGACAATGACCCTAAACATACAGCCAGAGCTACAATGGAATGGTTTAGATCAAAGCATATTCATGTGTTAGAATGGCCCAGTCAAAGTTCAGACCTAAATCCAATTGAGAATCTGTGACAAGACTTGAAAATTGCTGTTCACAGACGCTCTCCATCCAATCTGACAGAGCTTGAGATATTTTGCAAAGAAGAATGGGCAAAAATGTCCCTCTCTAGATGTGCAAAGCTGGTAGAGACATCCTCAAAAAGACTTGCAGCTGTAATTGCAGAGAAAGGGGGTTCTACAAAGTATTGACTCAGTGGGGCCCTATACTAATGTACCCCCCCACACTTTTCACATATTTATTTGTAAAAAATGTTGAAAAACATTTATCATTTTCCTTCCACTTCACAATTATGTGCCACTTTGTGTTGGTCTATCACCTAAAATCCCAATAAATAACATTTACGTTTTTGGTTGTAACATGACAACATGTGAAAAATTTCAAGGGGTATGAATACTTTTTCGAAGCATTGTATATGACACAACTGAAAGTAAAGCGTATTAAAAAAAAAAAAATCAGTTTGTGACAAATTAGCTGGAACTCAGCCGAGGCACCATCTTTGGGTCATACAAGTTCCTCCACCGCAAACTCACTTATCCATGTCTTTATGGATCTTGCTTTGTGCACTGGTCCAAATCATTTGGTGGAGGGGGGATTATGTTGTGGGGGTTGTTTTTCAGGGGTTGGGTTCGGCCCCTTAGTTCCAGTGAAGGGAACTCTTAAGGCGTCAGCATACCAAGACATTTTGGACAATTTCATGCTCCCAACTTTGTGGGAACAGTTTGGGGACGGCCCCTTCCTGTTCCAACATGACTGCGCACCAGTGCACAAAGCAAGGTCCATAAAGACATGCATGAGTGAGATTGGGGTGGAGGAACCTGACTGGCCTGCACAGAGTCCTGACCTCAACCTGATAAAACACCTTTGGGATGAATTAGAGAGGAGACTGCGAGCCAGGCTGTCATGAACAGGTGTGATTAGATTGTGTGGACTGCAAAGAGGAAAGCAAAACGCATGTAAAGTAAAATAAGAATAATGTTTATTTAGGATAAGCGATATAAATAAACAAACACCCCAAATACATATAGTGCTCAACCAACCAACAGAAACCCACAGACAACAGATAATATATACAGCCAAAGGGAAGTACCAAAATCAAACGCGTAAGCTTGGCCAGGGTCATACACAGGGGATCAGCAACTGAACAAGGGCAGGATAGGAGAGGGAGATAATGGATGGGATATGGATACAAGGGAATAGGAACACAGGAGGGACAGGATCAGGATGGGATCGGATACAGGCTCAGGAGCAGGCTCAGGTTCAGATACAGGTTTACAGGATACGGGATAACAGGTCAGGGCACAAGGAAGAAAGATACCAAGGCAAGCCTATGAGGGCTTGCCGGGTATTTATAAGGCTGTGGTAATTGACCTCATGTTACAGCTGAGCGCAGAGTGTGCTGTTTGCTCCACACTGCCGGAGTGCACCCGCTGGTGGACACCGGTACTACGGCCCAAGGATGCAACAGTGCCACCAGCAGGAGAGACCTCTTACTACAGGTCCCAGGTGTTGGAAGACACCCGCTGGTGGACACTGGTACTGCGATCCAAGAGACCGATAGCACCACCAATGGGTAAACCCTCTCATGACAGTACCCCCCCCCCCCCAAAGGAGCGGCCTCCGGACGCTCCAACAAGGTGAAATTGTCCAAAGTTCATGGCCTCAAACCGAACAGATGAGGGCACATCAGGCTGGGCATCAGGTACATCAAACTGGACAGCGGGTACATCTGAGAAGACAGCGGGTACATCCGAGAAGACAGCGGGCACATCCGAGAAGACAGCGGGCACATCCGAGAAGACAGCGGGCACATCCGAGAAGACAGCGGGCACATCCGGGAAGACAGCGGGCAGGAATACACCGGGCTGGGCAGCGGGCACTTCGAGCTGGGCAGAGGGCACATCAGTCTGGAAGGCAGGCACTGAGACAGACTGGGAAGCTGGCACATCAAACTGGGAAGCTGGCACATCAAACAGGAAGGCAAGCTTCAAGACATCAGGCTGGGAAGCTGGCACATCAAACTGGGAAGCTGGCACATCAGGCTGGAAGTCAGGCATCGAGACATCAGGTGGAAATGCAGACACCGAGACATCAGGCTGAAAGGCAAGCTTCGAGACATCAGGCTGAAAGGCAGGCATGAAGACATCAGACTGGGAAGCGGCACATCAGACTGAAAAGCGGGCACCGAGACTTCAGGCTGGAAGGCAGGCATCAAGGCATCAGACTGGAAAGCAGGCACATTAGACTAGCGAGCGGGTACATCAGACTGGAAGGCTGAGACATCCGGCTGGAAGGCAGGCGTCGGGACATCCGGCTGGAAGGCAGGCGTCGGGACATCCGGCTGGAAGGCAGGCGTCGGGACATCCGGCTGGAAGGCAGGCGTCGGGACATCCGGCTGGAAGGCAGGCGTCGGGACATCCGGCTGGAAGGCAGGCGTCGGGACATCCGGCTGGAAGGCAGGCACATCAGACTGGAAAGCGGGCACCGAGACTTCGGGCTGGAAGGCAGGCATCAAGACATCAGACTGAGAAGCGGGCATATCAGACTGGAAGGCAGAGACATCAAGCTGGAAGGCAGGCACTGAGACATCCCCGGCTGGAGGGCAGGCACCGAGACAGGCTGGAGGGCAGGCACCGAGACATCAGGCTGGAAGGCAGGCACATCAGACTGGAAAGCGGGCACCGACTGGCAAGTGGGCACATCAGACTGAAGGGCAGGCATCGAGACATCAGGCTGGAAAGCGGGCACATCAGACTGGAAGGTAGATATATCAGGCTGGAAGGCAGGCACCGAGCCTTCAGGCTGGAAGGCAGGCATCAAGACATCAGACTGGAAAGCGGACACATCTGACTGGAAGGTAGGCGCATCAGGCTGGAAGGCAGGCACCGCGACTTCAGACTGGAAAGCGGGTACATCAGACTGGAAAGTGGACACATACTGGAAGGTAGGCACATTAGACTGGAAGGCAGGCACCAAGACTTTGGGCTGGGAGGCAGGCATCAAAACATCAGACTGGGAAGTGGGCATATCAGACTGGAAGGTAGACACATCAGGCTGGAAGGTAGACACATCAGGCTGGAAGGTAGACACATCAGGCTGGAAGGCAGGCACCGAGACTTTGGGCTGGAAGGCAGGCATCGGGACATCAGACTGGAAAGTGGACACATCAGACTGGAAGGCAGGCACATCAGACTGGAAGGCAGGCACCAAGACTTTGGGCTGGAAGGCAGGCATCAAGACATCAGACTGGAAAGCAGGCACATCAGGCTGGAAGGCAGGCACATCAGGCTGGAAGGCAGGCACATCAGGCTGGAAGGCAGGCACATCAGGCTGGAACAGGTTGGTTGGTGTGGAAGCAAGTTGGGTTACTGGCAGGATTGTGTGAGTGGGGAAGAACTTCCGTTTCTTCTTTGGCTTAACTGCTGGAGATCTGTAGGTGGCTGTAGGACTGTAGACAGGAGGTGAGGCATACTGAAAGGAAGGGCTGGGATATGGCAAAGAAGGAGGAACAGCGGCCAGAGGGAGTTCTTGTGGGGAAGTTGCAGGTATTAGAGAAGAAGCAGGTGGGTTAAAGGCAGGATAGGTGCAGGAAGTAGAAACAGGGTATTGATACTTGGTGGGAGGCAGGGTATATTGGACTGTAGCTGAGGTTGCCAGGGGTGATGGGAGAAAGGACATCTGAGCAGGCAGGTGTTTAGTAGCAGGTCTGGTTTGTGGAGAGCTGACAGAAGCTGGGCATAACAGGTATGACCATGCCTGAAGTACAGGTAGCACAAAAGTGGCCTCACATACCCTCTATCTGACCAGCGACTGCACTTCATCTATACAATCCTTCAACAACTGTTTGGGACAAACCAAATAATGCTCAAAAAAGGATGCAGAGTCATCCTCCAACAGCCATACTAAGGACGCAATCTGGTTAATGCTGAAGGGGGGAGAAAAATCATCATGGCCCTTTGGGATACAAGGCAGAGCCAGCTCTGTACACATTCCTATCAAAGGCTGAACATCCTCAAACCGTATACTGCCCTGATCGACCACAGAGTGAGCTAAACGGATAATCTCCAGCAGCTGATCACTGGACCACCCTTCCAATGTCTGGCGGAGATATTCAGAACTCTCTGTTGCCAGCAGAGCATAATAAACAATTATATCTGAATTCATCCCAGCAACGTGAAACGGAACTGAGATGGTTCCCCTGTGCAGCCACTTCTGGTCAGAGATGGCCCTGGTATACTGTCATGAACAGGTGTGACCAGATTGTGTGGACTGCAAAGAGGAAACCAAAACGCATGTAAAGTAAAATAAGAATAATGTTTATTTAGGATAAGTGATATAAAAAAAACAAACACCCCAAATACAAATAGTGCTCAACCAACCAACAGAAACCCACAGACAACAGATAATATATACAGCCAAAGGGAAGTACCAAAATCAAACACGTAAGCCAGGCCAGGTTCATACACAGGGGATCAGCAACTGAACAAGGGCAGGATAGGAGAGGGAGATAATGGATGGGATATGGATACAAGGGAATAGGAACACAGGAGGGACAGGATCAGGATGGGATCGGATACAGGCTCAGGAGCAGATACAGGCAGGGCCGATCCTAGGGTCACAGACGCCTGGGTGCAGAAATATTTCTGGTGCCCCCACATGGGCGTGGTCATCTTACCAACTCCTCCCCTTTACAAATGTTTCTATGGCAAGGACTCAAACACAGAGATGCTCCCCTTAGAAGTCTTCGTTACCTTGGGATCCTCCCATGATCTCTTAACAATAAAGAAAATACAGAAAGAGAGTACACTAATGAGACCTGGAAGGGAGTCTCTCTGATGCACACACAGAGGGCTGTCTGTTCGAAAGAGCCCCTAGACATAATACGGTCAAAGACTGCAGACATGATACAAGAGACAGTCAGAGACTGTAGACATGATACAGGAGATGGTCAGAGACTGCAGACATAATACAGGAGATGGTCAGAGACTGCAGACATGATACAAGAGACAGTCAGAGACTGCAGACATAATATAGGAGAAGGTCAGAGACTGTAGACATGATACAAGAGACAGTCAGAGACTGTAGACATGATACAGGAGATGGTCAGAGACTGCAGACATAATACAGGAGATGGTCAGAGACTGCAATCATAGTACAGGAGATGGTCAGAGACTGCAGACATGGTACAGGAGATGGTCAGAGACTGCAGACATAATATAGGAGAAGGTCAGAGACTGTAGACATGATACAAGAGACAGTCAGAGACTGTAGACATGATACAGGAGATGGTCAGAGACTGCAGACATAATACAGGAGATGGTCAGAGAATGCAGACATGATACAAGAGACGGTCAGAGACTGCAGACATAATACAGGAGATGGTCAGAGACTGTAGACATGATACAAGAGACAGTCAGAGACTGTAGACATGATACAGGAGATGGTCAGGGACTGCAGACATAATACAGGAGATGGTCAGAGAATGCAGACATGATACAAGAGATGGTCAGAGACTGCAGACATAATACAGGAGATCGTCAGAGACTGTAGACATGATACAAGAGACGGTCAGAAATTGTAGACATGATACAGGAGATGGTCAGAGACTGCAGACATAATACAGGAGATGGTCAGAGACTGTAGACATGACACAGGAGATGGTCAAAGACTGCAGACATAATACAGGTGATGGTCAGAGAATGCAGACATGATACAAGAGACGCTCAGAAACTGCAGACATAATATAGGAGAAGCTCAGAGACTGTAGACATGATACAAGAGACAGTCAGAGACTGTAGATATGATACAGGAGATGGTCAGAGACTGCAGACATAATACAGGAGATGGCCAGAGACTGCAGACATGATACAAGAGTGAGTCAGAGACTGCAGACATAATATAGGAGAAGGTCAGAGACTGTAGACATGATACAAGAGACAGTCAGAGACTGTAGACATGATACAGGAGATGGTCAGAGACTGCAGACATAATACAGGAGATGGTCAGAGACTGCAGACATAATACAGGAGATGGTCAGAGAATGCAGACATGATACAAGAGTCGGTCAGAGACTGCAATCATAGTACAGGAGATGGTCAGAGACTGCTGACATGGTACAGGAGATGGTCAGAGACTGCAGACATAATATAGGAGAAGGTCATAGACTGTAGACATGATACAAGAGACAGTCAGAGACTGTAGACATGACACAGGAGATGGTCAGAGACTGCAGACATAATACAGGAGATGGTAAGAGACTGCAAACATAATATAGGAGAAGGTCAGAGACTGTAGACATGATACAAGAGACGGTCAGAGACTGTAGACATGATACAGGAGATGGTCAGAGACTGCAGACATAATATAGGAGAAGGTCATAGACTGTAGACATGATACAAGAGACAGTCAGAGACTGCAATCATGGTACAGGAGATGGTCAGAGACTGCAGACATAATACAGGAGATGGTCAGAGACTGCAGACATAATACAGGAGATGGTCAGAGACTGTAGACATGATACAAGAGACTGTCAGAGACTGTAGACATGATACAGGAGATGGTCAGAGACTGCAGACATAATACAGGAGATGGTCAGAGACTGCAGACATGATACAAGAGACGGTCAGAGACTGCAATCATGGTACAGGAGATGGTCAGAGACTGCAGACATAATACAGGAGATAGTCAAAGACTGCAGACATAATACAGGAGATGGTCAGAGACTGCAGACATGGTACAGGAGATGGTCAGAGACTGCATACATGAAACAGGAGATGGTCAGAGACTGCAGACATAGTACAGGAGATGGTCAGAGACTGCAGATATAATACAGGAGATGGTCAGAGACTGCAGTTCCTATGGACGTTAGTAGATAATGGCCGATCGGCCCTCTCACCTGACCCAGCGATACAGCAATGGTTCCTCTGATCAGGAGTCAGCTCACTCTGAATTGCCCGTGGCAAATCTGCTGGGTAGCACCCAGATCTGTATTCCTGCAATGACTCCATTCCTTTTTCTGCCAGGGATGGCGCTAGGCTGTGTGGCTTTCCCTCTGGTGGTGCAGGGCAGCGGGGTTCTCTCTCTGATAGTGTTCTCTCAGCACTGCCCTCTCCCTCTGGAGTCCTGGGTGTACTTTCCTGGGTGTAGATCCCCCCAGGACAAACCACCCCCCTCCATTAGTACAGACCCCCACCAGGACAAAACCCCCTCCATTAGTACAGACCCCCAGGACAAAACCCCCCTCCATTAGTACAGACCCCCCAGGACAAACCCCCCCTTCATTAGTACAGACCCCCCAAGACAAACCCCCTCCATTAGTACAGACCCCCAGGACAAACCGCCCCCCCTCCATTGGTACAGACCCCCCCAGGACAAACCCCCCTCCACTAGTACAGACCACCCCAGGACAAACCCCCCTCCATTAGTACAGTCCCCCCAGGACAAACCCCCTCCATTAGTACAGACCCCCCAGGACAACCCCCCCTCCATTAGTACAGACCCCCCCCCTCCATTAGTACAGACCCCCCAGGACAAAGCCCCCCTCCATTAGTACAGACCCCCCCAGGACAAAGCCCCCCCTCCATTAGTACAGACCCCCCAGGACAACCCCCTCTATTAGTACAGACCCCCCCAGGACAAACCCCCCCTCCATTAGTACAGATCCCCCCAGGACAACCCCCTTCCATTAGTACAGACCCCCAGGACAACCCCCCTCCTCTCCATTAGTACAGACCCTCCCAGGAACCCCCCCCTCCATTAGTACAGACCCCCCCAAGACAAACCCCCCTCCATTAGTACACCCCCCCCCCAGGAAACCCCCCCTCCATTAGTACAGACCCCCTTGGGACAGACCCCTATTAGTAGAGACCCCCTCTCCATTAGCGTACATAAAAACACCCGGGCGGCAGCTAGTGAGGAGAGGACAGTGTGCAGCTGCGCCGCCCGGGTGGAGAGCAGATGGAGACAGGCTTGGGCAGGAGGGAAAGACAGAGGAGGAGAACACGTCAGGCACGGACCGCCCTCCCAGCGATGTTGCTGCGTGGCTGGTCTCTCCCCACACAGAGACCAGCCGCTCCGATCTCCGGCGCTGCTCCCCTTCTCTGACAGGAGGAGGGGGGACGGGCTGCCGCTTGAGCTTTAAAAACGACAGCGGTGGCTGTGACCTGCGGAGGGAGCTGCCTCTGGACACAGAGAGGAGGAGGAGGGAGGCTCCCCTCTGGCACTTCAGCGCCCCCACCTCTCTGGCGCCCGGGTGCCTTGCACCCCGTGCACCCCGTCTGGGATCGGCCCTGGATACAGGTTTACAGGATACGGGATAACAGGTCAGAGCACAAGGAAGAAAGATACCAAGGCAAGCCTATGAGGGCTTGCCGGGTATTTATAAGGCTGTGGTAATTGACCTCATGTTACAGCTAAGCGCAGAGTGTGCTGTTTGCTCCACACTGCCGGAGTGCACCCGCTGGTGGACACCGGTACTACGGCCCATGGATGCAACAGTGCCACCAGCAGGAGAGACCTCTTACTACAGGTCCCAGGTGTTGGAAGACACCCGCTGGTGGACACTGGTACTGCGATCCAAGAGACCGATAGCGCCACCATTGGGGAAACCCTCTCATGACACAGGCCTTCTCGTCCAACATCAGTGCCTGACCTCATAAATGCGTTTCTGGAAGAATGGTCAAACATTCCTATAGACACACTCCTAAACCTTGTGGACAGCCTTCCCAGAAGAGTTAAAGCTGTAATAGCTGCAAAGGGTGGGCCAACTCAATATTGAACCCTACGGACTAAGACTGGGATGCCATTATAGCTCATGTGTGTGTAAAGGCAGGTGTCCCAATACTTTTGGTAATATAGTGTATATTAGAAATTTGGCCCTCAGTCATATATAAGCTGTGACCTTTACTACATGGAACTGTATACCTAGGATGTTCATTTGCGCTTATACCTTTGCAATATATCTAATACGTCCCTCATTTTGGAGACGTTTCCTCTCAATTCCTGTGGTGTCTACCGGAAAGAGGTGAAAAGATATGTCTAGAACAGTGGTCTCCAAACTGCGGCCAGGTGTGACCCTTTTGCTTGCCTTTATCTGGCCCTTGGAGCACTATTCCTCCCACTGACACCAAGGATGGGGCACTATTCTTCCCACTGACACCAATGATAGGGCACTATTCCTCCCACTGACACCAAGGATGGGGCACTATTCTTCCCACTGACACCAATGATAGGGCACTATTCCTCCCACTGACACCAAGGATGGGGCACTATTCTTCCCACTGACACCAATGATGGGACACTATTCCTCCCACTGACACCAATGATGGAACACTATTCCTCCCACTGACACCAATGATAGGGCACTGTTCTTCCCACTGACACCAATGATGAGACACTATTTCTCCCACTGACACCAATGATGGGACACTATTCCTCCCACTGACACCAATGATGGGGCACTGTTCTTCCCACTGACACCAATGATGGGACACTATTCCTCCCACTGACACCAATGATGGAACACTATTCCTCCCACTGACACCAATGATAGGGCACTATTCCTCCCACTGACACCAATGATAGGGCACTATTCCTCCCACTGACACCAATGATAGGGCACTGTTCTTCCCACTGACACCAATGATGGGACACTATTCCTTCTTTTATGACCAACAGTGGTGCAATAACCCTCCTGGTAATACCAATGATACGGCATTGTTTAATCCCCATTGACACTAGGACATTTTCTACTCTCAATGGCCACAGTCTGGCCCCCTCAATGTCCGAAGAACAGTAAAGTGTCCCTTTATTTAGAGAGTTTGGAGGTCCCTGCTGGACAATATGGCAGAGATAGCCCCCCAAAAAAGTGAAGGAAGCTTTAACTATTCCTTTCTAGAGCCTCTTTGAAAAGAAAAAAAAACTCTTTTGGTATTAGATACACTTTAATCTCATAGATGACTTTAAATGCCATGTGCTTTGCACCCTAAGTAGTTGCCTTTATATTCCCCCTCCCCCTCTGTACACCAACTGGTATTACTGCATAAGAAGGTGCTTACCTGTACAGAGTCCTGCAGCTTTTGAAACTTTACCTGTCTCTAATGTGTATTTATACAGCAGTTTGCTTTTTATATTACCTCCCAAAACCACATTCCCACTACACTGAGGGTTGGGAACCAGGAAAGAATTAGAGCCATAATCCAGGATTATCTTGGGAGAGGTGGGTGGGTGGGGGTAATTATTATGAAAAGTTTTTTCGTGGGAAACAGAAAACCATACTGTCTAGTTACATAACCAACTCTGCAATCAAAATAAGGAAACTAAAATTAGATATGTCCAAATCGCTGTCCAAATCTTGCAGACTTCACCTCCGAAACATCTCCAAAATACTCCCCTTTCTAACCGTTGACACCACTAAGCAGCTTTTCTACTCCTGTATTATCTCTCGCCTTGATTATTGTTACTCCCACCTTGTAGGCTTACCTCTCTGCAGACTATCTCATCTCCAGTCTATCATGAATGCCGCTGCCATCTTATCTCCAAATATCACCCAAACCGTCCTCTCCTCCCAAGACCTTCTGCTCTCTAGCTCCCTTGTCTCCTCTTCCCATGCTCGTCTCCAGGACTTTTCCAGAGCTAAACTCTGTTCCATCCGGCAGACACAAACAGCCACACCATTCCATCTCAGCTATAAGATCAATAGGGCCTGTCTTTACTTCTCCAGAGCAGTGGTGGTTGGTGGTATATTTTTTTTTTTGGGGGGGGGGGCAAAAAATAGAGCACAGCCTCCCCCCGGTCAGTCGGTCACCTGCAACACTTACCCCGGGCAGCACTTCCCTCCGGGTGACTGGCTTCCCCTGCATCTCCTTCTCGGCATCACGGCAGCCTCCTCGCCCTGCATCTACTCCTCTGTATCACGGCGGTGTCCTCACTGTGCGTCTCCTCCCTCCTCCTCCCTCGGCCAATAGGGTAGCTTCTCCTTTCGGCCAACCGGGAAACAGGTCTCAGGACCCGCTTCCTGATTGGCAGCGAGGCAGAATAAGTGTGACTATAGCGAATATTCATTCGCCGTTGTCACACAACTGGGTGTTCACTGCCCACTGTCCACTGCCTTACTGACAATGACAGCTGCCCTACTGACACCATCCACTGCCCTACTGACACCATCCACTGCCCTACTGACACCATCCACTGCTCTACTGACACCGTCCACTGCCCTACTGACACCGTCCACTGCCCTACTGACACCGTCCACTGCCCTACTGACACCATCCACTGCTCTACTGACACCGTCCACTGCCCTACTGACACCGTCCACTGCCCTACTGACACCGTCCACTGCTCTACTGACACCGTCCACTGCCCTACTGTCACCATCCACTGCTCTACTGACACTGTCCACTGCTCTACTGACATCATCCACTGCTCTACTGACACAGTCCACTGCTCTACTGACACCATCCACTGCTCTACTGACACCATCCACTGCTCTACTGACACCATCCACTGCTCTACTGACACCATCCACTGCCCTACTGACACCGTCCACTGCTCTACTGACACCGTCCACTGCCCTACTGACACCATCCACTGGTCTACTGACACCATCCACTGCTCTACTGACACCGTCCACTGCCCTACTGACACTGTCCACTGCCCTACTGACACCGTCCACTGCCCTACTGACACTGTCCACTGCTCTACTGACATCATCCACTGCTCTACTGACACAGTCCACTGCTCTACTGACACCGTCCACTGCTCTACTGACACCGTCCACTGCCCTACTGACACTGTCCACTGCTCTACTGACACCATCCACTGCTCTACTGACACCATCCACTGCTCTACTGACACCATCCACTGCTCTACTGACACCATCCACTGCCCTACTGACACCGTCCACTGCTCTACTGACACCGTCCACTGCCCTACTGACACCGTCCACTGCCCTACTGACACCATCCACTGGTCTACTGACACCATCCACTGCTCTACTGACACCATCCACTGCCCTACTGACACTGTCCACTGCTCTACTGACATCATCCACTGCTCTACTGACACAGTCCACTGCTCTACTGACACCATCCACTGCTCTACTGACACCGTCCACTGCTCTACTGACACCGTCCACTGCTCTACTGACACCGTCCACTGCTCTACTGACACCATCCACTGCTCTACTGACACCGTCCACTGCTCTACTGACACCATCCACTGCCCTACTGACACTGTCCACTGCCCTACTGACACCGTCCACTGCTCTACTGACACCGTCCACTGCTCTACTGACACTGTCCACTGCTCTACTGACACCGTCCACTGCCCTACTGACACCGTCCACTGCTCTACTGACACCGTCCACTGCCCTACTGACACTGTCCACTGCCCTACTGACACCGTCCACTGCCCTACTGACACTGTCCACTGCTCTACTGACATCATCCACTGCTCTACTGACACAGTCCACTGCTCTACTGACACCGTCCACTGCTCTACTGACACCATCCACTGCCCTACTGACACTGTCCACTGCCCTACTGACACCGTCCACTGCTCTACTGACACCGTCCACTGCTCTACTGACACCGTCCACTGCTCTACTGACACCGTCCACTGCCCTACTGACACCATCCACTGCTCTACTGACACCGTCCACTGCCCTACTGACACTGTCCACTGCCCTACTGACACCGTCCACTGCCCTACTGACACTGTCCACTGCTCTACTGACATCATCCACTGCTCTACTGACACAGTCCACTGCTCTACTGACACCGTCCACTGCTCTACTGACACCGTCCACTGCCCTACTGACACTGTCCACTGCTCTACTGACACCATCCACTGCTCTACTGACACCATCCACTGCTCTACTGACACCATCCACTGCTCTACTGACACCATCCACTGCTCTACTGACACCATCCACTGCCCTACTGACACCGACCACTGCCCTACTGACACCGTCCACTGCTCTACTGACACCGTCCACTGCCCTACTGACACCGTCCACTGCCCTACTGACACCATCCACTGGTCTACTGACACCATCCACTGCTCTACTGACACCATCCACTGCCCTACTGACACTGTCCACTGCTCTACTGACATCATCCACTGCTCTACTGACACAGTCCACTGCTCTACTGACACCATCCACTGCTCTACTGACACCATCCACTGCTCTACTGACACCGTCCACTGCTCTACTGACACCGTCCACTGCTCTACTGACACCATCCACTGCTCTACTGACACCGTCCACTGCTCTACTGACACCATCCACTGCCCTACTGACACTGTCCACTGCCCTACTGACACCGTCCACTGCTCTACTGACACCGTCCACTGCTCTACTGACACCGTCCACTGCTCTACTGACACCGTCCACTGCCCTACTGACACCGTCCACTGCTCTACTGACACCGTCCACTGCTCTACTGACACCGTCCACTGCTCTACTGACACCATCCACTGCTCTACTGACACCGTCCACTGCTCTACTGACACCATCCACTGCCCTACTGATACCATCCACTGCTCTACTGACACCGTCCACTACTCTACTGACACCATCCACTGCCCTACTGACACCGTCCACTGCCCTACTGACACCGTCCACTGCTCTACTGACACCATCCACTGCCCTACTGATACCATCCACTGCTCTACTGACACCGTCCACTGCTCTACTGACACCGTCCACTGCTCTACTGACACCGTCCACTGCCCTACTGACACCGTCCACTGCTCTACTGACACCGTCCACTGCCCTACTGACACCATCCACTGCTCTACTGACACCGTCCACTGCTCTACTGACACCGTCCACTGCCCTACTGACACCGTCCACTGCTCTACTGACACCATCCACTGCCCTACTGATACCATCCACTGCTCTACTGACACCGTCCACTGCTCTACTGACACCGTCCACTGCCCTACTGACTGACACAGTCAAATTATAGGGTAGGCCAAGTTCATATTTTTGCAACAACATTTGTTTTATTAATCTTAGTATTTTGTATGGGTACAAGAATGCTTTTGTTTTATATATGCCTCTTTAAGCCCTTCCAACTGTTAACGCAAGTTGGCCTCACCCATTGTTCACTGTGGCGTGCTACATTACTACTCTATTTGGGGCACCCAAAGGTGTCCCAGGTCTTTTACAATCCTATACTGTATACAACAAAAAAATAAAAATTACCGTCTGATGATGAGGAGGGGCCTGGTGTGCTGGCCGGGGACCCCAGAAGAAGGGGATCAGGGTTGCTCTATGCAAAACCATTGCACAGAGCATTTAAGTATAGGCATGTTTGTAATTTTAAAAAAAAAAACTGAAGCTTTATAACCACTTTAACCACTTCAGCCCTGGAAGGATTTGCCTCCTCAATGAGTGGGACATTTTTTTTTGCAAAACGGCACTGCGGTCGCTTTAACTGACAATTGCGCGGTCGTGCGACATTGTACCCAAACAAATTGATGCCCTTTTTTTCCCCCCACAAATAAAGATTTCTTTTGGTGGTATTTAATCACCCTATGCGGTTTATATTTTTTTGCGGTAAAACAAAAAAAAGAGCGACAATTTAGAAAAAAAAACAAAAAAAACAATATTTTTTACTTTTTGCTATAAAACATACTGTAGCAAAATAAAAATGTAAATAAAACTCTTATTCATCTTTTTGGTAAAAAAAGGATCGCAATAAGCGTATATTGATTTGCGCAAAAGTTATGTCTACAAACTACAGGATAGATTTATGGACTTTATGGCGGCGATCTGCGATTTTTAGCGGGACTGCGACATTGCGGCGGACAAATCTGACCCCAAATTATACTTTTTGGGGACCAGTGACATTATTACATTGATCAGTGCTATAAAATGCACTGATCAATGTATAAATGACACTGGCAGGGAAGGGGTGAACACTAGGGGGTGATCAAATGGTAACTGTATTCCCTGTGTGTGTTCTAACACTAGGGGGATGGGCTCACTGGAACATGATAGAGATCACTGGGAACAGAAGATCTCTGACATGTCCCCTGTCAGATCGGGGATCCACCTTGTTTACAAAGGCAGATCCCCGTTCTGCCTCTGTGCACAACGATCGCGGGTGGCCGGCTGACATCGAGTCCGCCGGACCCATGAGTACACTCCCGTGGCTCGCAGCAGGGTGCGCGCGCCCGCAATCTCACATGCACGGACTAACATACAGGTACATGGGTCCGCGCAGGAGAGCCGACCTGCTGCAGTAAAAGTACGGTGGCTGGTCGGCAAATGGTTAAGGAGGAACTGCAGTCCGCTCACATAATTTGTAATAAAAACATCTTTGCCATTCTGAAGCTTCCCTCCAACTACTTTGCATATTATTTTATATATACTGTGATTCTGTACTTGCCAAATATGCTGCAGAAATCTCCCTCCACTGAGTCTGGCTGCAACCATTTTAACTGTGGGCAGCTGAAGCTGCTGCCTGTTCACTTCCTGGATTTACACAGACACACAGAGGCACACCTCCAGCTCTGCAGCTCTCATTGGCCCTCTTTTTTTACTTATCCCCCCTCCCTTCCTGGCAAACTCTCACCAGAGTGAGAGAGAGAGAGCTGTGCATGATGTCATAATGATGGCTGCAATCCAATACAGGACTTTACACAGCACAACACAGCATCCTGACAGGAGGATCGCAGGGTCAACCAAGGATCGACTTGGGCATGTAACCACTGACCACAAGCTGTAGCATCGTAATCAGCCAGTGTGCAGGTCCTGACGACCAACACTAATTATCAATTACGACAAGCTTTTGTATATACTTTATGGTGCTGAGACCGCTGCGATGTGGAAAGAAATACTACTAGAATAAAGGAGAATCCGCCTATAGAAATATACCATCTATCATGTGACACATCACCCATCCAGTCATTTCTCTCTATATAGACCTACCACAGTATACAAACCATTTTTTTTTTCCAAGGCTCTGATGAAGTGGAAACCCCTCGAAACGCATTAACCATTCATCCAGTTTTACCCTTGTTAGGGGAATCAATTTTTACAATTTTATCAAACGAGAATATTGTAATTTATTTATTTATGAACACGTAGTATTTTTATTTGGATATACTTGTTTAGAATAAACTTCTTTATTTTGATTCATGCGTTAGGTCACGCGCCTTTTTTCTTCTTTCATACACAGCATGTCGTCATAAGCCTAGGCCAATGACCAGACAAGAAACAGGAAGTGGGCTGTATAAGGGATTTACTGGCAGAAAAAAAATGTTTTACTATCCAAAGTTGAAACAACAACAAGGCAAAATTAGAAGTGTATCTTAACACGGAGTGGCACCGTGGATACACACGAAAAGTAAACCTGTGCCACGTCCTATCAAATATGCGAAAACCAAACAAGAGGGACTTTTGGACTTTCTAGGCACAACTATAGCAAACTGATTATGTAAAATAACATTTTATTTACTTAGAAAAATATATAGCAAAAAAGATACATTGTCTAAAAAACCACAACATGTGTATATATTTTAAAATGCTCACTATACACCACCATCTATAGTATACAGTATTCGGACGTCTGGATAAACTTTCCACAACAAGATCAATCCGAAATGATGGCTCGATAGCGTTTCTGTAGTCAATCCAAGTCACGTAAATCTTTGATGCTTGACATGTTTCGCGTATCATTACGCTTCTTCAAGAGCGATACAGGATATGTTGTGGCTATCAGAACATGTAACATAGCAAAAACATAATAATTAATACAATATATATATCCGTCAAAAACAGACGTCTATAATGACGCCACATACATAGTATTTGGAAATTTATACTGGTTCAAGCAGAGCAGTGATGGGTGCGCCAACCATGGGGGCGATGAAAGGCTAGCTATGGGGGCGTACACAACATAGTCTGATGTGATACTTCAAAAGGTGTGTCGCAGTAGGGAAAGTCCATAGGGTAAGTAAAGATTTTATTCCCAATGCCTAAAGGGCATTTTTTCCTTTTTCTTTTTCTTTTTCTTTACCCCTTTAGGCATTGGGAATAAAATCTTTACTTACCCTATGTTGTGTACGCCCCCATAGCTAGCCTTTCATCGCCCCCATGGTTGGCGCACCCATCACTGCTCTGCTTGAACCAGTATAAATTTCCACATACTATGTATGTGGCGTCATTATAGACGTCTGTTTTTGACGGATATATATATTGTATTAATTATTATGTTTTTGCTATGTTATATGTTCTGATAGCCACAACATATCCTGTATCGCTCTTGAAGAAGCGTAATGATACGCAAAACATGTCGAGCATCAAAGATTTACGTGACTTGAATTGACTACAGACCCGCTATCGAGCCATCATTTCGGATTGATCTTGTTGTGGAAAGTTTATCCAGACGTCCGAATACTGTATACTATAGATGGTGGTGTATAGCGAGCATTTTAAAATATATACACATGTTGTGGTTTTTTAGACAATGTATCTTTTTTGCTATATATTTTTCTAAGTAAATAAAATGTTATTTTACATAATCAGTTTGTTATAGTTGTGCCTAGAAAGTCCAAAAGTCCCTCTTGTTTGGTTTTCGAAACAACAACAAGGGCCGAAGATTTGATAGAGGGAAAGATGAAGTCACTTATTCTTTCCTGGCGACGCCCCTCCTAATCTGCTACAGAAGTGAGGCTTGAAATCCCTGCAGTATTCTCAGAACTTTGAAATGACTATTATATACTGTACCAGTGGCGGCGTTTGATGGGCACAGTGGCTGCATTTGATGGCACAGTGGCTGTGTTTGACAGGCACAGTGACTGTGTTTGATGCGCATTATGGCTGCGTTTGATGGTATAGTGGCTGCATTTGATGGCACAGTGGCTGCATTTGATGACACAGTGGCTGCGTTTGATGACACAGTGGCTGCGTTTGATGGGCACAGTGGCTGCGTTTGATGGTACAGTGGCTGCATTTGATGGCACAGGGGCTGCGTCTGATGACACAGTGGCTGCGTTTGATGGGCACAGTAGCGGCAATTGATGGCACAGTGGCTGCATTTGATGGGCACAGTGGCGGCAATTGATGGGCACAGTGGCTGCATTTGATGGTGCAGTGGCTGTGTTTGACGGGCACAGTGTCTGCGTTTGATGGGCACAGTGGCGGCAATTGATGGCCACAGAGGCTGCATTTGATGGTACAGTGGCTGCGTTTTAAGGCACAGTGGCTGTGTTTGATGGTACAGTGGCAGCGTTTGATGGGCACAGTGGCTGCGTTTGATGGGCACAGTGGCGGTGTTTGATGGGCACAGTGACTGCGTTTGATGGCACAGTGGCTGTGTTTGACAGGCACAGTGGCTGCGTTTGATGGGCATAGTGGCTTCGTTTGATGGCACAGTGGCTGCGTTTGATGGTATAGTGGCTGCATTTGATGGGCACAGTGGTTGCGTTTGATAGTAAAGTGGCTGTATTTGATGGTACAGTGGCTGCGTTTGATGGCACAGTGGCTGTGTTTGACAGGCACAGTGGCTGTATTTGATGGGCATAGTGGCTGCCTTTGATGGGTATAATGGCTGCATTTGAAGGCATAGTTGCTGCGTTTGATGGCTGAAACAACAGGCGCTGTGATTGGATGCCTATCAGGCGTCCAATCATAGGAGAGGGTGGGAGGAGAGGACGGGAGAAGAAGACATCGATGACATCGCTCGCCGCCCGCCGCCTTCACCCACTTCCCCACTGAGACAGGGTATGTGCCGGGCAGACGGCGGGCGGGGGGGCACAGTGATAGCATTTGATGGGCACAGTGGGAGCATTTGATGGCACAGTGGGAGCGTTTGATGGGCAAAGTGGCGGCGTTTGATGGACACATTGGCTGCGTTTGATGGCACAGTGGCTGTGTTTGACAGGCACAGTGGCTGCGTTTGATGGGCATAGTGGCTGCGTTTGATGGCACAGTGGCTGCGTTTGATGGTATAGTGGCTGCATTTGATGGGCACAGTGGTTGCGTTTGATAGTATAGTGGCTGCGTTTGATGGTACAGTGGCTGCATTTGATGACACAGTGGCTGCGTTTGATGGGCACAGTGGCTGCGTTTGATGGGCACAGTAGCGGCAATTGATGGGCACAGGGGCTGCGTTTGATTGGCACAGTGGCTGCGTTTGATGGTACAGTGGCTGCGTTTGATGGGCACAGTGGCGGCAATTGATGGGCACAGTGGCTGCATTTGATGGCGCAGTGGCTGTGTTTGACGGGCACAGTGTCTGCATTTGATGGGCACAGTGGCGGCAATTGATGGGCACAGTGGCTGCGTTTGATGGTACAGTGGCTGCGTTTTAAGGCACAGTGGCTGTGTTTGATGGGCACAGTGGCTGCGTTTGGGCACAATGGCGGTGTTTGATGGGCACAGTGACTGCGTTTGATGGCACAGTGGCTGTGTTTGATAGTATAGTGCCTGCATTTGATGGGCACAGTGGTTGCGTTTGGTAGTACAGTGGCTGCGTTTGATGGTACAGTGGCTGCGTTTGATGGCACAGTGGCTGCGTTTGATGGGCACAGTAGCGGCAATTGATGGGCACAGTAGCTGCGTTTGATGGCACAGTGGCTGCGTTTGATGGTACAGTGGCTGCGTTTGATGGCACAGTGGCTGCATTTGATGGGCACAGTGGCAGCAATTGATGGGCACAGTGGCTGCATTTGATCGCGAAGTGGCTGTGTTTGATGGGCACAGTGTCTGCGTTTGATGGGCACAGTGGTGGCAATTGATGGGCACAGTGGCTGCGTTTGATGGCACAGTGGCTGCGTTTGATGGTACAGTGGCTGCGTTTGATGGCACAGTGGCTGCATTTGATGGGCACAGTGGCGGCAATTGATGGGCACAGTGGCTGCATTTGATGGCGCAGTTTCTGTGTTTGATGGGCACAGTGTCTGCATTTGATGGGCACAGTGGCGGCAATTGATGGGCACAGTGGCTGCGTTTGATGGTACAGTGGCTGCGTTTGATGGTACAGTGGCTGCGTTTTAAGGCACAGTGGCTGTGTTTGATGGGCACAGTGGCAGCGTTTGATGGGCACAGTGGCAGCATTTGATGGGCACAGTGGCTGCGTTTGATGGGCACAGTGGCGGTGTTTGATGGGCACAGTGACTGCATTTGATGGCACAGTGGCTGTGTTTGACAGGCACAGTGGCTGCGTTTGATGGGCATAGTGGCTGCGTTTGATGGTATAGTGGCTGCATTTGATGGGCACAGTGGTTGCGTTTGATAGTACAGTGGCTGCGTTTGATGGTACAGTGGCTGTGTTTTAAGGCACAGTGGCTGTGTTTGATGGTACAGTGGCTGCGTTTGATGGGCACAGTGGCTGCGTTTGATGGGCACAGAGGCGGTGTTTGATGGGCACAATGACTGCGTTTGATGGCACAGTAGCTGTGTTTGACAGGCACAGTGGCTGCGTTTGATGGGCATAGTGGCTGCGTTTGATGGCACAGTGGCTGTGTTTGATGACACAGTGGCTGCGTTTGATGGGCACAGTGGCTGCATTTGATGGGCACAGTAGCGGCAATTGATGGGCACAATGGCTGCGTTTGATGGCACAGTGGCTGCGTTTGATGGTACAGTGGCTGCATTTGATGGCACAGTGGCGGCAATTGATGGGCACAGTGGCTGCGTTTGATGGACACAGTGGCGGCATTTGATGGGCACAGTGGTTGCGTTTGATGGCAAAGTGGCTGCATTTGCTGGTACAGTGACTGCGTTTGATGTTACAGTTGCTGCCCTTGATGGTACAGTGGCTGCATTTGATGGGGGGTTTTTTTCAAAAAATTTTAGTTTGTTTGCGCCCCCCCAAAAATTTTGAGCATCAGCCACCACTGGTTCCTGCATAGAGTGGGACCAAGGCAGGGTGGCTACATTCCATGGAAAACAAATTAAGCCACCCTCTAACGGAAAATGGGACCATAGCAGCAAAAAAAGTAATTTGAAGATTTGGAGGAGTAATAGAAGGGACTTTTTTGAGTTAAGAATACATATTTGGCTATAATTTTTTTAAATCAGATTTTAGTGTCACTTTAACTTTCTTGATATGAGGAGCCCCTGACATCATGTACTCCATATTCAGTAAATAAAATGCTACAGAAAATGCTCAGAGACTCTGGACATGTAACAGGAGATAGTCAGAGAATGAAAACATACTATAGGAGTTATTGGGGAGTTATTGGAAACTGGAGAAATGCTTCAGAAGACTCCTCCTATCTATCTTGCCTATCCTGTATAAAGAATATGTGTTTTTTTATACAGGTTATGCAGGATAGGTAGGATGGGGATGCGGACATTTTTAAGAAAAGTTAGGATTTCCTTCTACTTTAATGACAGACCCCTTAACAATAATTTCATCCAATATTTCTTTTAACAAGATCAATTACAATAGACCTGAATTTAAAAAAATACATAAAAAAAAACAAAACAAGGATGGACGACGCAGAAAAAAATAAGATAGTGTGAAAGAAACTTTATTGTCTTTAGTAAGCACCTAGGTAAGGAAACACAATCATCACCAGAACAAGTTTGAACATCTTACATTTGAGGTTTCTCATCTCTTTCTGATTCCCGTCACCAGGACAAATATATAAAGCAAATTTCCCCAATCAGGACACAGACAGCAGTGGTTCCAACCCTTCTACACTTCATCCAAAACTAGATGACTTTAGCTAAGTTTTATGTGGTCTATTCATAAATGCTTTCCCACAAGAATCACGCAAACTTTACCCAAGATTCACATAATTGGATTCAATTGGAAAAATGGGTGAATCCTGGGTGAAAGTTGGGTGACTCTTTGGTGGAAACATTTCTAAACTGTCCCCTACGTGTAATACACATTATTTTTATGTATAATGAAGATCAATTTCTTGAAAGATATCTGTAAAGAGTTTCTTAAAACAGGATTACAAGGTATAGAGCAGAAAATGTCCATTGGCTAGATAGGAGAACAGACGTATCACCAAGATGGACATGAAATTTGATGATGAACTTTAGGATTCCTTCTGTCACGGTCCTCTGAGGTTTACCAGCAGACATGATTCTCCTGAGCTACGACGTCACCGTAGACCTCCACCTCGCACAGGGTCAGGCATTCATTGCGCCCCGGGATCACCACGCTGACGTATTGACCCTCCATTCCATTACAGCAGAAAATTGTCGTGGGATTACAAAATTGGGTGACATTACCGCACCTGTGGAGAACAAACAAGGATCAACAGAATGAAACAGAAATTACACTTGTTTACTTGGAGGAGGTTTACTAAAGGCGCCCAAAGTGTTCATTAACCACTTGCTTACTGGGCACCTAAACCCCCCTCCTGCCCAGACCAATTTTCAGCTTTTAGCGCTGTCACTCTTTGAATGAAAATTGCGCGGTCATACAACACTGTACCCAAATGAACGTTTTATAATTTTTTTCCCACAAATAGAGCTTTCTTTTGGTGGTATTTGATCACCTCTGGATTTTTTATTTTTTGTTAAAATTTTTTTAAAAAAGACCGAATTTTTCTAAAACAAATACAAAACCGTTTTATATTTTGTTAATAAATTTTGCAAACAGGCAATTTTTCTCCTTCATTGATGCACGCTGATGAGGTTACACTGATGGGCACTGATAAGGCGGCACTGATGGTCAGTGATAAGGCGACACTGATGGGCACTGATAAGGTGGCACTGATGGGAATTATTAGGCGGCACTGGGAGGCATTAATAGGTGGCACTGGTGGGAACTGATAGGTGGCATTGGTGGGCACTGAGAGGTGGCACTGATGGGCGGCACTGATGGGCATCACTGAAGGGCATTGATAGGTGGCACTGAAGGGCACTAATAGGTGGCACTGATAGCTGGCACTGATGCGTGGCACTGATGGGTGACAGTGATGGGCACTGATCGGCACTGGTAGGTGACACTGATAGACAGCACTGCTAGGTGGCACTGATGAGGCACTGATTGGCACCACTGGTGGGCATTGATAGGTGGCACTCGTGGGCATTGATAGGTGGCACTGATTGTTGGCACTTATGTTATGGTGGGCACTGATTTGTGGCACTGGCAGGTGGCACTGGCAGGCGGTACTGGTGGGCACATATGAGGCGGCTTCATCTCTTCCTCTTCAGGACCGATGTCCCTTCAACAGAAGCCGGTGATAGGCTTTTTTTTCTCCTCGTGCTGTCAGCGTGAGAAAAAAAAATGATTACCGGTTTTCCATATTCAGAATGTATAATGCGCTAATATTAACCTTCCAATATAACACGGCGTGATCTCTTAATGATTGATCAGTGAATCATGTGCAAAATATTCAAATGGAGCCTATTATAAATAACCTAACATCCTTCACCATAACAAAATCCTATACCTAAATAACATGTGATAATAAATGATTGAACACAATTAAAAAGAGAAAAATAAAGATGAGAAATATTAATGTGATGAACCACAGTGCACAGGTATATAACGTCTTTGGTGATTTGATGAAAAATGAGTAATCCCCAGTGATAGCTGCCTTGCTCATATATTCAGCTGCTCATTAGCATGGGCTGGCTCCTGGCTTTCAAAGAACTTCTGCAGTATGAAACAACAAAAAAAGAAACAGTGTGATATGTAATTCCTATATATTAAGGGTAAAGATTCACTCACACTTTTCAGCAGAATAAATCGCATATGGTAAGGTCAGTTGCATACAGCTAACAGCTGGGATCTCCTCACACGCCAACAGTGTACACACAGCACTGCTTGTCACTGGCTCCTCCCGACCGGTTTCATCACTAGACACGTGACTTTTTCAAAGGTGACCATGTGACGACCTTGCTTAGTATTTATAGTGTGCATGCCAGTTGCCATAGTGACCAGGGAGTGTAATGCATCATCATGCCGCTATATGCGTTCTGCACTACATTAAAACAACATAATATCCATACAAAGTAACAATTTAATACATATAGATACATAATTTTTACAATAAAACATATATTTAAAAACATAAATTGCAACTCTACCTTAAGACCCATTTAAATACATGAAGTAAGCAGATATAACCTAGGAACTCCCTCCAGTGGTGAACCAATAGAATGACATCTCTACATAATGATCCTCTAATGAGCTAAGGGTAAATGGATGTGTATGAGATAAAAAGATGCTAGAAAGACGCTAAAAAAAAAAAAACGCTAAAATTTTTTTTGACAAAATTATTTAAAAAACATATAATAAAATTATTTAAAATATTAGAACTTGTTTTGGAGGAGCAGATGTCAAGAGATATATTAAAAATCCGAAATAAAACAATTTATATCAAAATCTATATTTAAGCCAAAAGGTGCAAGAGTACTCATTTCAAAAATCCATTTTGATTTGTTTTTACTTAATCCTCTCACTTTATTACTACCCCGCCAGTGCGGTTTATATTTTTCAATGGCCCAAAATTTCAATAACGCAGGGTCTTTGTCATGATATAGAGCAAAATGGCGTGACGCACTGTGTTTTGGAAAACCTTTTTCAATGTTCTGTATGTGCTCCCGAATGCGTTTCCACATAGGGCGTTTCGTTCTTTCCACAAACTGTAGGGAGCACGGACGTTGTAATACATACACCACCCCCTCAGTTCTACATGACACAAAATCTTTGATTTCAAAATCTTTGTTTTTACTGGTAGATGTGAAATTAATGCATTTTTGACCATTTTGCTTTGTATTTCTACAAGCATAGCATCTTTTACATGGAAAGAAACCCTTTCCTTGAAAAAATGTGAACCACTGTGAGATTTTTGGAGGGTCCAAAACATTTTTTCGCTATTAAATCCCTTAAAGTTGGTGCCTTTCTATAAACATATTTTGGTTTCTCTGGTAAAATACTAAGCAATTGGTGATCCGCTAAAAGTAGTGACCAATGCTTTTTAAATATATGCTTGATTTGCCTATGCTGAATATTATAATCCAGAATCATAGGAATCTCTTGGTACTGTGTGGTTTTCTTTTGTTTGTCTCTAATTAATAGGCATGTGCAATTAGTTTCGTTCCGAATTGGTTTTTTAACGAATTTCAACAAATTCGTTAATTCGGGAATATCCGAATTAATGAAAACTTGTTTAACGAAGTTTTTCCGAATATTCGTAAATTCGATAAAATTGGACATTCGTAAATTCATACATTCATAAATTCGTACATTCGCACATTAGTAAATTAGTGAATTCGTAAATTTGTAAATTCGAAAATTCAGAAATCTGAAATAATAGTTAACTAATAATAACTTAACTATTAGTAATTACTAGTAACTTTTAAATTATAGGTATTGTAATTTCCTTTAAAATTTGGCTGTTAGTGAACGTAACACATACCAATTTATCCAAAGTTATGAATGATCTGAAAAAATGGAATGGAACGTAATGAATTAATAATAATAAATAACAATAAAAATAATAACAACGTTTTATTATTATTATTTATTATTAATTTGTTCCGTTCCATTTGTTTAGATGCAGCATTCGTTTTGAATAATTCGTAACTTCGGATAAATTCGTATTTGTTACGTTCACTGACAGTCAAATTTGAAAGGAAATTACAATACCTATAATTCAATAGTTAGTTACTCTTTCAGATTTTTGAATTTTCGGGTTTTTGGATTTTTAAACTTCGAATTTACAAATTTCCGAATTTTCTAATTTACAAATGTACGATTTTAGGAATTTACGAATGTACAAATTTACAAATGAACAAATGTAAAAATGAACGAATGTACGAATGTTCGAATTTACAAATGTACGAATGTACGAACGAACGCATTTACGAATTTACGAATGAACGAATTTACGAATCGCGATCATAACGAATGACCCGAAAAACGAAAAAAAAAATAAAATAATGAAACGAAAACGAAAATGAACGAATTTTTTGGCTGTGCACATGTCTACTAATTAATTCTTCCCCTGAGAGCTCCGATACCTCCTCGATTTTATCTTCTATAAAATCATTATTATACCCCTTTTGAACAAATCTCCTTCCAATAATATTAGCTTGTTCCAAAAAAAGTGCTTTTATCAGTGCAAGAGAGTAGTGGGTGAAGGCATATACAATCTAAGTGGAATTGATCTAAGTAGAACTGAATTACTAGTATTGGATAAAGGAATAAAATATGCATTAAAACGCAATCTAAATAAGTTTGATTTATATGTGGATATCCAAAAATATACAAGAAGACTGAATATCAAAAAATATATGTTGAACAAAACTATTGTGACTAATGTAGAAAATGGAGGTAGGATTGATACACCTGGAAGAATTCTCCATAGCAACTTAAGAAACAAATCCTTATTTAACCACCCCCCTGTTCATAACAACCAACATATAGAAGTTTTTAACAAAATGGTGACACAAGAGGTAGATAAACAGGGGTTCACATTTTTTCAAGGAAATGGGTTTCTTTCCATGTAAAAGATGCTATGCTTGTAGAAATACAAAGCAAAATGGTCAAAAATGCATCATTTTCACATCTACCAGTAAAAATAAAGATTTTGAAATCTAAGATTTTGTGTCATGTAGAACTGAAGGGGTGGTGTATGTATTACAACGTCTGTGCTCCCTACAGTATGTGGGAAGAACGAAACGCCCTATGTGTAAACGCATTCGGGAGCCCATACAGAACAATGAAAAAGGTTTTCCAAGACACAGTGAGTCACGCCATTTTGCACTATATCATGACAAAGACCCTGCGTTATTGAAATTTTGGGCCATTGAAAAATATAAACCGCACTGGCGGGGTAGTAATAAAGTGAGAGAATTATGTAAAAACGAATCAAAATGGATTTTTGCAATGGGTACTCTTGCACCTTTTGGCTTAAATATAGATTTTGATCTAAATTGTTTTATTTCGGATTTTTAATATATCTCTTGACATCTGCTCCTCCAAACAAGTTCTAATATTTTAAAATATTTTTAATAATTTTATTATATATTTTTTAAATAATTTTTTCAAAATTTTTTTTTAGCGATTTTTTTTTTTGCGTCTTTCTAGCATCTTTCTATCTCATACACATCCATTTACCCTTAGCTCATTAGAGGATGATTTTGTAGAGATGTAATTCCATTGGTTCAATGGAGGGAGTTCCTAGGTTATATCTGCTTATTTCATGTATTTAATTGGGTCTTAAAGCTGAGTTCCACCCACTTTTACAACTCTTCAGCATCCCTCACTAAACTGTGCACTGTAAACAAATTGGATATTTAAAAAAAAAAAATTCTCAGCACCTACTGTATATCTGCTGTATTCATTTTTCACTTCCTCCTTCCTGGCCGTGGCCTATCGCATCATTTCCTGTTTGCAATGCCTTCTGGGAAGGGGCGGCAACTTCCTCCGACACTGCCGTTGCTATGGAAACCTGACCTGAAACCTATTACACTGCTTGTGCTGCACTGAGCATGTGCGAGATCTGCAAGGATGAGATCCAGGAAGAAATACAGTCTGGCTTCAGATGCCCACACTTAAGATGGCCACGGCCTGCTGTAAGTTTATAAAATAAACTACTGCTATAAACTAACAAAACAGACCTTAGTTTACAGACTAACTTTACTAGAATACATTAAGCTTGTGTATTATAGGGGTATTTTTATTCAAAAAGTATCATTTCGGCCGGAACACCACTTTAAGGTGGAGTTGCAATTTATGTTTTTGAATATATATGTTTTATTGTAAAGATTATGTATCTATATGTATTAAATTGTTACTTTGTATGGATATTATGTTGTTTGAATGTAGTGCAGAACGCATATAGCGGCATGATGATGCATTACACTCCCTGGTCACTATGGCAACCGGCATGCACACTATAAATACTAAGCAAGGTCGTCACATGGTCACCTTTGAAAAAGTCACGTGTCTAGTGATGAAACCGGTCGGGAGGAGCCAGTGACAAGCAGTGCTGTGTGTACACTGTTGGCGTGTGAGGAGATCCCAGCTGTTAGCTGTATGCAACTGACCTTACCATATGCGATTTATTCTGCTGAAAAGTGTGAGTGAATCTTTACCCTTAATATATAGGGATTACATATTACACTGCCTGCGCAATGGCCTTTCTTTTTTTGTTGTTTCATACTGCGGAAGTTCTTTGAAAGCCAGGAGCCAGCCCATGCTAATGAGCAGCTGAACATATGAGCAAGGCAGCTATCACTGGGGATTACTCATTTTTCATCAAATCACCAAAGACGTTATATTTTTTCACAGCAGTATGCTGTTCTATTGAGATACCTGTGCACTGTGGTTCATCACATTAATATTTCTCATGTTTATTTTTCTCTTTTTAATTGTGTTCAATCATTTATTATCATGTTATTTAGTTATAGGATTTTGTTATGGTGAAGGATGTTATGTTATTTATAATAGGCTCCATTTGAATATTTTGCACATGATTCACTGATCAATCATTAAGAGATCACACCGTGTTATATTGGGAGGTTAATATTAGCGCATTATACATTCTGAATATATACAACACTTTTTGTGTGAAATCAGTTCACATACACAATAATTGCAGCTATATTATTTGGTCATCTTCTAGTATTTGTCACTTATTTATTTACTAGTTCATATCAGCGCTTTAGTACACTTTTTACTTTATTACCGGTTTTCTGTTTACATCACGGGATGAGCTGTCATTGGCTTACAGCTGATTATGTGGTGGGGGGCAAGATCGACCCCTTACTCCGATCTGTGATCACCTGAGTCTCATTGACTTGGGTGATCACAGCGCGCGCCCTTCAGGGGGGTGTGGCGAGCGTGCAAAGGGTAGGACATCTATTGACGGCCTCCCGGCAAAGCAGATCCGCACTGTAGTCGTCATTTGGCTATATCGCGGATCTGAAGGGGTTAATTTTATTGTCATGCCTGTTGGCCATTTAGGTTTCTCCAGAAGCCCGATTGAAAAATTCTCAGATAGCAAACTCTACGTCTTGCATTGTTGCAAGGATGTGAAAATCATTGTTTTTTCACTCTTGTAATGCTGGAAGCGGGGAGTGAAAGTCGAATGGTTTTCACATCCTTGCGACAAGATAGTACATGGGGGGCTTTCAGGTTTTTGGAGGGACCTAAATGGCCTACAGGTTCAACTATAACGATAATGAATATTTTACAAAGCTGTGCACCTTTTTAATACCTACTAAATCCCATCGACTGCATGGGTTATTTTCTAGAAAAAGTGAACTTAGCCTTTAAAAAGCACAAAATCATACAATAACTAGGCAATAGAGATGAAAAGAGTGATTTCTGGGGGGACTTGGTCTTACCAACTTAGTCTCACCAATTGAACCACACCTATTTACACACTGCATGTTTTTTCCCTAAATCCCCTTGCGTCCCAGAGTCTTTCTTCTGTTGATGTCTTGGTTCTGTATGTTATAGCTTGTTGGATTTATAGTCTATTCCAGGGGTCTCCAAACTTTCTAAGCAATGGGCTTGTTTACTGGCCTTCAGGCTTTAGGAGGGCTGGACTATGGCCATTGGAAGTAGAAAATGCCCTGAGCATCAGTGCCCCATCATTGGTTTTATTGGGAGGAATACTGCCCCATTAATCATATCAGTGAAATGAATAGTGCCCCATTGATGGTGTCCATAGGGGAAAGGTGTCCCTTCATTGGCATCAGTTAGTGGGCCAGATGAAGGCAAAGGGCCACATCTGGCCCCTGGGCCACAGTTGTGAGAGCACTGGTCTATTCTAATATATTAAACAATTTTTTTCAGGACAGAAATGGCTTTAGTTGGTATCAAATCTGGATACCTTTTTTATTGCCTTGATTTTTATTGGGAACAAATAATAAAAAAGCTACCAAAAAATATATTTTCCTGTCATTTTCCCAAGCTTATCCCTAATTTTGGATAGAGTGGGGAGGGATTAGAACCCCTCCCCAGCTTTTATTGCTGCCTATGCCCCATTAGGAATATTCGCTCTCTCTTTTTGTCTTGTTTACCATTATCACAAAGCATGAAAATGAAAGAAAGTCCCACAATTTGGGTTGTCACCAGAACTGGAATGGAGGCAAAATCTTTAAATTGGGACACTAGTTCTGGTGGCAACAAAGTATTTCCTCCCTTTGAAGGGATTTCCACTTACATCCTATTGTGGCTTTAGGACAGGAAGTCAAGGGAAATCTCCCAAGTGGGTCAAAGAAGGAAAACCTTCCTTTACTCTATCCAACATGAACAATAAGTTTTGCTTTTAGTTCTATTTTAAGATAAGACTAAGTTGGGTTGACAGGTGTTCAGATTAGCACCACAGTGACATTTTCATAGGTTTGCAAGAATTCGAATGACATTGCAGTTTAATAATGTGAGAATTGAATGTGTGCACAGTGAATGCATATGTCATCATCCAACATAACTGTTGCGGCTTGGAGATTTATTTTGGGAGGGACTCTTTTTATTTGTTTCTAGGATATATACTCACCGGCAGCTTTATTAGGTACACCTGTTCAATTGCTTATTAACACAAACTGCTAATCAGCCAATCGCATGGCAGCAACTCAATGCATTTAGGCATCTAGACATGGTGAAGATGACTTGCTGAAGTTCAAACTGAGCATTAGAATGGGGAAGAAAAGGGGGTTTAAGTGACTTTGAACGTGGCATGCTTGTTGGTGCCAGGCGTGCTGGTCTGAGTATTTCAAAAACTGCTGCTCTACTGGGATTTTCACACACAACCATCTCTCGGGTTTACAGAGAATGGTCCGAAAAAGAGAAAATATCCAGTGAGCGGTAGTTGTGTGGAGGAAAATGCCTTGTTGATGTCAGAGGAGAATGGGCAGACTGTGATCGGTTACAAAGCCTCCAGCAGCACTGAATGTGCGTTCCGAAAGAACGCTGGATGCAGGACAGGCCAGTAGCTCAATTGCATACTGTGCAAGCTCTGGCCAGTGATCCATCCTCAAGACCCAGTAACCCAGAGGATTTTCGGTGGGAAAGGTGTCAAAGTCAGATCTTGCCCCTAGATATTCCTGCACCATGTAAAACAGACGCTGGCGATGGTTGCTGGAACCGATCATACCTTGGGGCTGTGGACTAAAAAATTGTCTGAACGCATCGGTCAGACGGCCACCTTCTCCACCGCTCCTTCTGTGACTGACCGAAGCCTCAGCAACAGGTTGTCCAGAAACAGGAGTTTGTAACCTCCCAGTCTCTGGGAACGCATTGCACAGACCTTTCTGCAAGGCCTCCCGAAGATGTTTCATCCTCTGCTCCCTCTGCAATGGCAAGATAAGGTCCGCAACCTTACCCTTGTAACGTGGATCAAGGAGGGTTGCCAGCCAGTATTGGTCCTTCTCCTTGATACCACGAATACGAGGATCCTTACGCAGGCTTTGCAGGATCAAGGAGGCCATGCAGCGTAGGTTTGCTGAGGCATTTGGTCCGGAGTCCTCTGGGTCACTAAGGACGACATGGTCCGCAGCCACCTCCTCCCAGCCACGTACAAGTCCATGTGTTTCTTGGGATTGATCCCTTAAAGACTGCTGCTGATGCTGAGTGCCAGGCTCCACCGCCATACTGACACAATTCTCTTCCTCCTCCTCCTCTTCCTGTGTGATCGGTGGGCACGCAGGAACACTGTCTGGATAAAGGGGGCCTTGAAAGCTAAGGAAGTCCTCCTCTTCCTGCCTCTGTTCTGCCTCAAGTGCCCTGTCCATTATTCCACGCAGCGTGTGCTCCAACAGGTGGACAAGGGGGACAGCGTCACTGATGCATGCACTGTCACTACTCACCATTCTCGTGGCCTCCTCAAATGGTGACAGGACAGTGCATGCATCCCTGATCATGGCCCACTGGCTTGGGGAAAAAAAACCAAGCTCCCCTGACCCTGTCCTGGTGCCATAGTCACACAGGTACTCATTGATGGCCCTCTGCTGCGTGTGCAGCCGCTGCAGCATGGCCAACGTTGAGTTCCACCTAGTGGGCATGTCACAGATTAGGCGGTTCTTGGGCAGGTTAAACTCCTTTTGGAGGTCTGCCAGCCGAGCACTGGCATTATATGACCGACATCCTTGCTTGGCTTTGCTTAGGACATCCTGTAAGCCCAGGTACCTGCCCAAGAACCGCTGCACCACCAAGTTAAGGACGTGAGCCAAACAGGGCACATGAGTCATTTGTCCCTGTCGGAGGGCAGAGAGGAGGTTGGTGCCATTGTCGCAAACCACCATTCCTGCCTTAAGTTGGCGTGGCGTCAACCACCTCTGAACCTGCCCCCGCAGAGCTGACAGAACCTCTGCCCCAGTGTGGCTCCTGTCCCCCAAGCACACCAGCTCAAGCACCACATGGCATCTTTTGGCCTGCATACTTGCGTAGCCCCTTGAACGCCTACGGAGCACCACTGGTTCTGAGGACAAAGCAGTGCACAGGAAGAGGCCATGGAGGATGAAGAAGTGGAGGAGAGAGGTGTGTCACAATCATTAGTAGTGGCATTTTGGAGGCGTGGTGGCGGAACAACCTCCAACACTACTGCACCTTGTCCTGCATCCTTCCCAGCTGCCAGCATTGTCACCCAATGCGCGGTGAAACTTAGGTAACGTCCCTGTCCATGCCTGCTGGACCATGAGTCAGCGGTAATATGCACCTTACCGCTGACTGTCCTGTCCAGTGAGGCATGGACATTGCCTTCCACATGCCGGTAGAGAGCCGGAATCGCCTTCCGTGAGAAAAAGTGGCGTTTAGGTACCTGCCACTGAGGAACCACACATTCCACAAACTCATGGAAGGGGGCAGAGTCTACCAACTGAAAAGGCAGCAGTTGAACTGCTAGCAATTTAGCCAAGCTAGCATTCAACCGCAGGGCATGTGGATGGCTGGGAGCGAACTTCTTTCGGCGGTGCAGCAGCTGGGGCAGGGAAATTTGCCTAGTACAATCTGACGTCGGTGTACCGAAAGCAGATTGCCCACAAGTACTTGGCTGTGACACACCTAATTCTACACCTTCATTTCTCTCAGTGCAGGTCTCAGAGAGGACTGAAGGTATAGTGGGGTTGTAGATCTCAGCTGATGAGGAGCAAGGAAAGGTCCTCTTTGTTCTTTGGTGTGGGTCTTTTAGGTACGCTTGCCAACGAACTGCATGGCAGGTCAACATATGTCTGGTCAAGCATGTGGTGCCCAAGCGGGAGATGCTTTGGCCACGCGAGATACGCTTGAGATATATGTTGCAAATAGCAGCGGTGCGATCTGATGCACTCATCTCAAAAAAGGCCCACACCAAAGAACTTTTGGAATAAGGCGCAGAGACAGCAGCACCCTGCACATGCGGAGCTTTGGGGTGTGATGCAGTCAGTGTGCTGCCCTTAGGCTGGCCCCTGGAGGGCATCCTGCCTCGTTGGTGATGTGCCTCCTCCTCCTCTCTCCTATCAGGCACCCACGTTGAGTCAGTGACCTCATCATCCCCTCCCTCCTCATCACTGGGGCAAACCTGGCAGTATGCTGCAGCAGGGGGAGCATGACTGCCAGATTGCTGTCCTTCTTGGGCACCCCCTCTGTCCGTGCTCACGTTACTGCCTTCATGTAGCTCAGTATCATCATCAGAGCCTTCTAAACGCTGGACATCCTCCTGGAGCATGTACCCAACACTGTGGTCAAACAGTTCGAGGGACTCCTCAGGAGGACATGGTGGGGCTAGGGAAGGAGTCACTGATGCCATTGAGCCGAGGGAAGAGGCCGCGTTGGCAGCTGCTTTGCCAGGCAAGGTACCCTGAGCATGGGTGAGAGAGGATGAGGAGGATGAGGATGGCTTGGTCATCCACTCGACCAAGTCTTCCGCATGTTGCGGCTCAACACAGCCAGCTGCCAAAAAAAAGGCCAAGCGTGTCCCACGGCCACGTGCTGATGAGGATGCACCATCTCCACGACCAGCATTGTTGCCTCTAGACACAGAGCCTGTTTGCCCTCTTTTATTGGCTTGTGACTGTCTGCCTCTCCTTGTTGGCCTTCCAGACATACTAATGGCCTGTAGCTGCACTAAGCTGGGATATATATATATACTGATACTGCAGCTAGAAAAATCAACTGCCTGCCTGTAGTATGAGAACACCATCAACCTTCTACAGGTAGCTTTAGCTGAACACTGTGTAGAGCTCGCAAAAAACTAACTTGTAGCTTATTTAGCTGCCTGCGGTAGTGATAGGATCAGGAAAACTCCACCAACCTTCTACAGGTAGCTTTAGGTGAACACTGTGCAGAGCTCGCAAAAAACTAACTTGTAGCTTATTTTTTTGTTTACCAAAGTTTTTTATTTTATTGAAAAAAAATAAAGAGTCAAACATTCAAATTACAAGTTATGGACATGTACACAATGCTTTTACTCAATTATAGAATAATCTGGTGATAAACATATATCATACAAAATAGAATACAAGTTGCATTAATAACATTAACAAATGAAAATGACTGCCCTATCTGGTACCTGAAACTACCATTGTTGTTTTAGAGGCATATCCCAAGGGCGTCACTTACGTAAAACCATAAGAGATAACAAAGAAAAAGGGAAAAGGAAAAACAAAGAGGGGGAAAAAGTAAATGAATCAATTTGAGAGGGGAGGAGGGCTCTGATATACTAACTTTGAGGTACCATACATATGTAAATCAACATTCCCTGGACCTCAAAGATCCAAGGATGACCAGGGGGCCCACTTTCTTTCAAAAACTGGCATAGTATCCATCAGCGTATGATGGATCCTTTCCATTATCCGGATCGCCTCTATACGCCTTAGAACCTGGTCCCGTGGAACCGTCTGCGACCTCCAGTGCAAGGCTATCGCCCATTGTGCTGCACTGAAGAGCGTATGGGCTAGTTTGTGAGCCGGGGGAGCGGCTCCAGGAAGGTCTGCAAAGAGAAGACCCATCTTATATGTTATAGTATATTGAGTTCCTGTAATTTGAGCTACTTTATTGGTTATTCTCAGCCATAAAGGTTGGAGGGATTTACAGCTCCAAAAAATATGGAGGTGTGTGCCCCTATCCAGACAACCCCAGAAGCAGCTCCCCAGGACCAGGGGATTGAATTTGTTCAATCTAGCGGGGGTATAATACCATCTTGTATGGAGTTTTACTACAGTTTCCTTTATCGCCAAGGATTTTGTGCATCTTCTCAAATTCCCCACCATATCAGTCCAATCCTCGGGGGGATATCTCTAGGCTGGTTTCTACCTCCCAGCCAAGCATTGCTTGCGACTTCAAGGGGAGGTCGTGTTCAATGAGGTATTGGTATATAATAGAAATAGTTCCTTTATCCCTGGAGGAGGACCGACATGTTCAAACGTGTTAGATGCACTAGGCCCCTCCTTTTGATAGTGAGTAGCATAGAAATGCCTTATCTGCAAGTATTTATAAAATTCTGTCCTAGGTAGGTCATGCTGTTCCTGCAAGAGGGCAAAGGAGCTAAAGGGGGGTACCTGGGTCAGGGCCTCAAAGGTGGTTAAGTCTTTCTTCAAACCTGGGCAGTGTGGAACTAGGGCATATGATTTTTTATATAATGACCATAACTGTAAAGATTGGCCCACTAGTCCATTCAATGGTATTAGGTCTTTGGGCCTAACTTTATCCAACCAGAGGAGACCCGGGAGGTAATAAGGGTCCACCGAAGTTCCCTCAAACTGAAGCCATGGGACATTACTCGAAGGGGAGTGCCACTGTGCCATTTGCACCAGTCTGGCTGAAACATAATATAGCCACAAATGCGGTAGTCCCAGGCCCCCTATTCAACCGGGGTTTCTTATCTTGCAAGACAAAGGCATTAACCTCCTTTTGAATATTTTCAATGGTTTGGCGGGAAACATATAGAGGTAGGGATCTAAAATAGAAAAGGAGCTTAGAAAGTATGGACATCTTGACGGCCTGTATCCTACCTAAAAATGAAATGTGGTATTTAGCCCACATGTGCAGTAGTTGTTTAATATGGGTAAATACCTGGGGGTAATTTGCAAAGTATAATTTTTGGAGAGAGGTGGCAAGCTTGATCCCCAAGTATGGCAAAGTATCCCCGCACAACATAAAGCCAAAACTCGATTGGATTCCTATCAGTGTATGTTGCGGAATGTTGATTGGAAGTGCAGCACATTTTCACAGGTTGACCCCCAGGCCCGACAAGGCATGGAAGGTGTTTAAGGTGGGGATCAGGTTTGGCAAAGAGACCACTGGGTCAGATAGAAAAAGGAGTACGTCGCCCGCATACATACTTAGCCTAAACTCTTGATTCCCCTTCACATACCCACTAATGTTAGGGTTCATGCAGATCGCTCTGGCCATAGGCTCAATCGCCAAAGCGAAGAGCAAAGGGGATAGGGGACATCCCTGCCTGGTCCCCCGGCCAAGTGTGAAGTACTCTGAAGTACAGCCCGGGAGTTTTATGCGTGTGCGAGGGTGATGGTATAGGGCTCTGAACCCATGTACGAACTCTCCCTGAAACCCAAATTTGGACAGGACGGATTCTAAGTATGGCCAGGTCACGCTATCAAATGCCTTATGTACATCTAGGCTCAACAGTAGGACTTTTCTGGAGTATAATTCTGCGTCTTGAATTATACTGTATTTGAGGCCAATCTAATATTATCCGTGATTTGCCTCGTGGGGATAAAACCTGTCTGATCCGGGGATATCAGCTTGGGGATTATAGCCGAGAGCCTATCAGCTAAGAGACGGCCAAAAAGCTTCAAGTCATTATTTATGACCGAAATAGGACGGTAATTTTGTTGGAGAGAATGATCTTTGTTTGGCTTGGGTATTAGGGACATGTTCGCCAGCAGCATATCCTCTGGGAAGGTGTGACCTTTCAGTACGTGGTTAAAAAGTTTTTCTAAATGAGGGATCAGCAGCCCTGAAAATTTCTTATAATATGTGGCAGTAAATTTGTCTGGACCTGGGGCCTTAGAGGGTTTCAGGGAGGTAATTAATACTCGGATTTCCTCGGCGCTGCAGGGGGCATTCAGAGCTTTTATTTGTTCCTCAGTCAATGAAGGAAGGGTCAGACAATCCGACATCAGGGGTATCCGGCAGCAATGACTGAAACAGCCTCTTGATAGCAGGGAGAAGGTCTGTTATCTGCTCTGGGACCCCCCTCACTCTCAAATTGTTACGTCTATTGCGATTGTCCAAATCCTCGAGAATTGGATTGCAGCTGGGTTACTGTGTCTGTGAGGGATTCATGATCCCTGCGGAGGTCAGAGTATGCTAGCTGGAGTTCGTCATGTTTAGTCTCCAACAAGTCCGTCCTCCCTCCCAGTACTGCTAGTTTCTGCGTCAGCGGATTTGTGGACTTATGGAGCTCCACTTGGAACTTGTTTGCAAGCTTTTCATACATGGCAGAGAGGCTGGCATCCAGCTCTGCCTTTGTAAGGTGGACCGAGTACTCACCGTCTCCCGACGGGCTAGCTGGAGAAGTTCCGGGGTCCTGTGCTGCTGCCTGAGCGCGTGGAGGCTGGGCGCCATTTTGCGACATCCCGCCCTGCTCATGGACCCGAAGGAGGTAGTGTGTCAGGGAGTTCTGTGCTGGTTTCCCACAGCGGGATTTATGTGTCGGCATGCACCTCTGTGTCCCCTAGGGGTGCGGGCGATTGTGGGCGAAATTCCGAAGTTATTGGCCCCAGGGTAGTAATCGTAGTCTCAGAAGCTTACGGAGCTCTCACTCCATGCGTTCTCTTCCCATCGTGCCGCGCATGCGCCCCCAACTTGTAGCCTATTTAGCTGCCTGCGGTAGTGATAGGATCAGGAAAACACCACCAACCTTCTACAGGTAGCTTTAGGTAAACACTGTGCAGAGCTCGCAAAAAACTAACTTGTAGCTTATTTAGCTGCCTGCGGTAGTGATAGGATCAGGAAAACACCACCAACCTTCTACAGGTAGCTTTAGCTGAACACTGTGCAGAGCTCGCACTACACTAACTTGTAGTTTTAGCTGAACACTGTGCAGAGCTTGAAAAAAACTAACTTGTAGCTTATTTAGCTGCCTGCGGTAGTGATAGGATCAGGAAAACACCACCAACCTTCTACAGGTAGCTTTAGCTGAACACTGTGCAGAGCTTGCAAAAAACTAACTTGTAGCTTATTTAGCTGCCTGCGGTAGTGATAGGATCAGGAAAACACCACCAACCTTCTACAGGTAGCTTTAGGTGAACACTGTGCAGAGCTCGCAAAAAACTAACTTGTAGCTTATTTAGCTGCCTGCGGTAGTGATAGGATCAGGAAAACACCAACAACCTTCTACAGGTAGCTTTAGGTGAACACTGTGCAGAGCTCGCACTACACTAACTTGTAGTTTTAGCTGAACACTGTAAGGAGGACGCACTACACTAATTTGTAGCTTTAGCTGAACACTGTTGAGAGGATGCACTACACTAACTTGTAGCTTTAGCTGAACACTGTGCAGAGGTCGCACTACACTAACTTGTAGTTTTAGCTGAACACTGTGAGGAGGGTGCACTACACTAACTTGTAGCTTTAGCTGAACACTGTGCAGAGGTTGCACTACACTAACTTGTAGTTTTAGCTGAACACTGTTCAGAGGACGCACTACACTAACTTGTAGCTTTAGCTGAACACTGTGCAGAGGTTGCACTACACTAACTTGTAGTTTTAGCTGAACACTGTGAGGAGAATGCACTACATTAACTTGTAGCTTATTTAGCTGCCTGCTGTAGTGATAGGATCAGGAAAACACCACCAACCTTCTACAGGTAGCTTTAGGTGAACACTGTGCAGAGCTCGCAAAAAAATAACTTGTAGCTTATTTAGCTGCCTGGGGTAGTGATAGGATCAGGAAAACACCCCCAACCTTCTACAGGTAGCTTTAGCTGAACACTGTGCAGAGGTCGCACTACACTAACTTGTAGTTTTAGCTGAACACTGTGAGGAGGACGCACTACACTAACTTGTAGCTTTAGCTGAACACTGTACAGAGGTCGCACTAAACTAACTTGTAGTTTTAGCTGAACACTGTGAGGAGGACGCACTACACTAACTTGTAGCTTTAGCTGAACACTGTGAGGAGGACGCACTACCCTAACTGGTAGCTTTAGCTGAACACTGTGCAGAGGTCACACTAAACTAACTTGTAGCTTTAGCTGAACACTGTGAGGAGGACGCACTACACTAACTTGTAGTTTTAGCTGAACACTGTGCAGAGGACACACTAAACTAACTTGTAGCTTTAACCGAACACTGTGAGGAGGACGCACTACACTAACTGTAAATAGTCTAACTGCCTGACTGTGGTACTAATAGGATCAAAAGAACACCAGCAATTTTCTTCAGGTAGCTGTAAATACTGTAACAAGACAAGCCTGCCTGTCAGTAGGAAGATAACAGGAATGGATCTAGCTAAACTGAATACAGTGTATATATATATATATATATATATATATATATATATATATATATATATATATATATATATATATATATATACACAACACCTGGGATGCATATATATACACAATACACTGTAAGTGCAGCCAACTCACTGACTGTCCTGCCTAATCTATCTAACTTAAATCAAACGACACTGTCTCTCTGTCTATCTCTTTCAACGCCGGAACACACACTACACAGGGCCGCCGTGCAGGCAGCCTTATATAGTGTGGGGCGTGTACTAAATCCCCTGAGCCATAATTGGCCAAAGCCTCCTTGGCTTTGGCCAATTATGGCTCTCTGTTCAGACGGCGCTGTGATTGGCCAAGCATGCAGGTCATAGTGCATGCTTGGCCAATCATCAGCCAGCAATGCACTGCTATGCCGCAGTGAATTATGGGCCTTGACGCGCCACACGAATTTGACGCGAACGGCCCATATGGTTCGCAATTCGGCGAACGGGCAAACAGACGATGTTCGAGTCGAACATGGGTTCGATTTGAACACGAAGCTCATCCCTAGTTACAACCAAGGTCTGCAGAATACCATCTCTGAATGTACAATACATCAAACCTTGAAGCAGATGAGCTACAGCAGCAGAAGACCACACCGGGTTCCACCTCTGTCATCTAAGAACAGGAAACTGAGGCTACAGTTCACACAGGATCATCAAACTTGGACAATAGAAGATTGGAAAATGTTGCCTGGTCTGGATTTCAGCTGCCACATTTAGATGGTGGGATCAGAATTTGGCGCATGGATCCATCCTGCCTTTTATCAATGGTTCAGGCTGGTGGTGGTGGTGTAATGGTGTGGGGGATATTTTCTTGGCACACTTTGGGCCCCTTAGTACTGATTGAGCATTATTTAAACGCCACGGCCTCCCTGAGTATTGTTGCTGACCATGTCCATCCCTTTATGACTACAGTGTCCCCATCTTCTGATGGCTCCTTCCAGCAGGATAATGCACCATGTCACAAAGCTCCAATCATCTCAAACTGGTTTCTTGAACATGACAATGAGGTCACTACACCAATGGCCTCCACAGTCACCAGATCTCAATCCTGAATCTATGCCACTAAGAATTAAGGCAGTTCTGAAGGAAAAAGGGGGTCCAACCCGGTACTAGTATGGCGTACCTAATAAAGTGGCTGGTGAGTGTATATATAGTGCTAGGACCTACCACAGTGTTAGAAGAAGTAAATGGCACACAGGGTTCTCTTAGCAGAGTGTTTCCAGTCTTCTCCGGGTTTTATAACTCTTATGCCGCGTACACACGATTGGACATTCCGACAACAAAATCCTTCAGATTTTTTCCGAGGAATTTTTTCCGTCGGATGCAAGACAAACTTGTCTTGCATACACATGGTCACACAAAATTGGTCGGAAATTCAGAACGTCAAAAACGCGGTGACGTACAACACGTACGAAGAGCCGAGAAAAATTAAGTTCAATGGCCAATGCTGCTCTTCTACTTGATTCCAAGCATGCTTGGCACTTTGTGTGTCAGAACTGTCTACACACGATTGGAATTTACGCGAACGGTTTTGGTGTCGGAAAATTTTAGATCCAGCTCTCAAATTTTGTGTGTCGGAAATTAAGATGGAAACTGTCCGATGGAGCCTACACACGGTCGGAATTTCCGACAACAAGCTCCGATCGCACATTTTCCGTCTGAAAGTCCGATTGTGTGTACGGGGCATTAGATTGGGTTCTGGAGTCCAGAGACTTCAAAGAGCTGAGGAAAGGAAAAGGCCTCTAACCCTGGGTTCAGGTATTACTGAAGGCCAGCAGGCTGTGTGTGCAGGTATGACCAACCTGCATAATCATGGGCCTGACATTGATTTAGGGTTCCACCTGGGAGACAAAATGGTCCCTGTCCAGCATCAAGGGAGTGGGATAGAGAAGCAGGGAGCTGCAAGAGATAGAGCCGAGAGGTGCAGGGCTGCACATAAGCACAGCGGTGCTGAGAGATGATGTGAGGGACCAGACTAAAACCCTATGCTTGAGGCCTGAGAAGTAGTTCTGCAAGAGGAAGCCAGGAGGCTTAATATACATTTTATTTGTGTTTAATATGATGGTGGAAACCCCTGTGAGACCAACCCTTTTCTTAGAATGTTTACTTTCTCTTTAAATATATTCATAGGTCAAATCCAGTCATGCAGTAATGTCTCTTATTTTGGGTTCAGGGTGGTGCTTAGGACCTTTGTCATTGGGCTTTTGTTTGCATCAGATGAGTTTTTTATTATCATACAAGTCTTTGAGAAGGCAAAACTCTCTTGAGTTCAATGCAGATCAGAAAAGGTCAAATGCACCTGTCAATGAATTCTGAATGATCTCTGAAGCCTCTCAAACTGATGCCATCGGCACAAGCCCAAAGCCCATTGACACAGGTAACCTTACAGTGTCCTGTCCCCGTGGTACTTGGTTGTTATTGTCTGGAGAATTTCCAATTCGAACCTCGGCACCCATCAACCGTTCCATACAGCAGTCCGACCGGCCAGTGACTACAACGACATTAATTTTGTATTTGTGTTTGAGGTCTACCTTCCACCAGGGTGATGGGTCCAACTTTGTGTGGGCACAGTAATAATGAAACCAGTTGGTATCTGCCACACCATCAATGGCCTTTTTAGCGTAACCAATTTTCTCGACCGAAACATCAGAAATCTGCGAGGCTTCCCCGCTTGTGGCGATATTTGTGGCTGAAGAAAGAAAAACAAAACACACTCAGTAATTATACATCATGTACAAAGTATTTCCATTGTTCCAAAGGGGCCTTCACCAAAAGAAGAACTGTAAACTGCAATGTTGTCAATAATTTGACTGAGACGGTGGGATTGATTTACTATAGCTGGAGAGTGCAAAATCAGATTCCAGGTAAATTTAGGGGTATACTTATTTTAACCAAATCAAAAATATGGATTATGAAAATGAATTTTTATGTTGTCGGTTTTTCCAGCATGTCACCTTTTTCTGTAGACACTTGTAGTCATCCGCAGCGGCAATGCAAGTGGAGGAGAAAGTGGAAACGAAACCAGTTCCCCTATAGTCTCCTTAGCCACAGAAAGGTGGCATCTGATTGGATGCTGGCATCCCATATGGCATTGGTGGACATCTTGGGCCAGTAAGAGTCTATTCAAGACCCTGGATCCTGGGTTTGGTGTGCATTTCATGTGTGACTAAAGTAAGGACATGTCACCCATCTGTCAGGGACAGTGATTAGCATCAGGGAGAGGTTCCAGATGAGTAGGGGAAGTGCAGGGACATGCCATCCTTCTTGGAATGCCCCTCAAAACAGGCACTGTCATCACACCGGAGACCTTACAATACTACTCCTCGCTGTTTCATCCTGTAAGTGTTCTCAGTTGCTGCCACTTTTTTTTTTTTTTTCTTTTTTTTTCCAAAACAATATGGTGTTTTATTGGAAGAGTAAGTTACATACAGTGCATATATGGATAACAGTACATTAACATTTTGATCATCATACACTTAGTGGGGGGGTATATAGAAGGGTAGCAAATGGGATGTTAGTACACGACAATTGGTGTTGAATGAAACAGCGTGTTGTACAACAAATCTACACTACCCAATCACTGTCTATTGCACGTAATTGTGCTCGTTATTGCACAGTTCGGGTAGTTTATTCAGATATTGCATTGCAGGTAGAGGCACTACCCATCCAGGCGTCCCAGACCTTGCCATATTTTGCAGGGCAACCCCTATGAACGTATATTTCCTTCTTATATGGTAAAACATTATTTATAGTCGAGATCCACTCCTGAAGTGTTGGAGATATGGGTTGCAACCATTTTCTGGCTATCAATAATCTGGCCATGAAGAGTGACTCTTGAAGAAAGATCTTATGAAACTTGTCTGAGTCGGGATCTGGGAAGATTCCTAACAGACATTGTTTAGGGCATAGCGTAAGAGGGGAGCCCATTTCATTGTGGATGAATTTTACTATTTGGGACCAATAGACCTGTATTACTGGACATGACTAGAGGAGATGAAAGAACGTACTAGAGGGGCTATCACATCTAGGGCATTGCGGGTTCTGGTTAGACTTATATTTAGCCAAACGGAGAGGAGTTAGATATGTCCTGTGCATGATATAGAGTTGTGTGAGGCGGTCTGAAAGTTTTGTGGAGACTTTTTTACATGCATCCAAGGCGTCTTCCCATTCATCATCCTCCAACCCCCCCACATCTTCGGACCAGGGAATTTTCAGCCTGTATGCAATTTGCACCGCTGTGGGTCGCAGCAGGGAATTATAAAATCCTGAGATCAGTTTGCGGTGATCTGAATCTAGCATAATGTAAAGAATATCTAATTGCTCAACATCCGGGGGGTCACCCCCAAATTGTGCTCTAAGGGCGTGTCTGAGTTGGAGGTAGCGGAAGTGCATAGTGTTAGGAAGATTGAACTTTACTTTAAGCTGTTGAAATGATTTTAGCACCTTATCTACATAAACATCTGACAAGAACCCAACTCCATGGTCTAACCACAGTTCATGACCTGGTACCTTGAGCAGTTCCCCTAGGCTCGGATTGTTCCAAAGAGGTGTATGAGAATGAGTGGCCGGTGTTCTGAGTTTACGTTGCACCACCTCCCATATTCTGCAGTGATGATATAGTAACCCTTTTTTATTGTCTATTTTACCGGTGCCTCGGAATATGAGTTGGAAGGGATGCGTGAATCTGTGCCCAAAGGGGGAGTCTATTAGTGATAAGTATCGTTCCCTGTCATGTTTGTCTAGGTGGAAAAAGTGGGAGAGTTGTGCTGCCAGATAATAGAGATTAAAATCAGGTAGCGCCAGTCCTCCCAGCTCTGAGGGATTTTTCAATGCTTGCCAGGATAATTTGTGACGACCCGATCCCCAGACAAAAGAATTAAGGATGGTCTCAATGGATTTAAATATCCTTAGTGGGATATACAGTGGGGCATGCCATAGGACATATAGGAATTTGGGAAGGAGTACCATCTTGATTAGATTCACCCTACCCATCACCCCAAGTGGCAATTTAGCCCAAGTTTGTGTTTTAGATTTCAAAATGGTTATTAAGGGTTCTATGTTAAGGCGAGTATAGTCTTCCGGGGAGCGGGTTATCACAATACCCAAATATGTCATAGCGCTAACCCTGATGAGTGGGGAGCTGGTCTGTATCTCGGTGGGGGCACTTATATCTAGTGGGAGGATTTGGGATTTATCCCAATTGATTTTCAGGCCCGAGTATCTACCAAATCTTTGAATCACTTCCAGAGCCACCCGCAGGGAAGGGCCCGCATCTGACAGGTATAACAGCATGTCATCTGCATATAAGCTCACTTTTTCTAGTATATTTTCTCGGTTTAGTCCCCGAACACCCGGGTGAGTCCGAAGGGACGAGGCAAGGGGTTCCACCGCTAGTGTATATAATAGGGGGGAAAGTGGACATCCCTGCCTCGTACCCCTGGATAAAGGAAAAAGATCAGAGGTTTTACCATTGACCAAGACCCTGGCGCGTGGGTTCTGGTATAATAGTTTGATCCATTTAATGAACCTGGGCCCAAAACCAAATTTAGCAAGGCATTCCCAAAGATACGCCCACTCAACGGAGTCGAACGCCTTTGCGGCGTCCAAGGACACCAGTACTCTGGAGCCTAGTGAGTCATGTTTAGCTTGGATATTCATATGAAGTCTACGTAGGTTATATGCTGTGTTCTTAGCTGGCATGAACCCAGTTTGATCTGGGTGGATCAATGTATGAATGACTGTGTTCAGGCGAAGCGCCAGGGTCTTGGCCAAGATCTTCATGTCCAGTTGGAGAAGGGAGATTGGGCGGTAGGATTCTGGGTATTCTAGATTTTTGCCAGGTTTAGGGATAAGTACAATATTTGCCTCTGACATGGAAGGGGGCAGACTCTCGGATTCAAATACGTGAGTGAATAGTTCATGAAGTTTGGTAACTAGACTCTCACTGTATGTTGTGTAAAATTCCAGGGGTAATCCATCTGCTCCTGGAGCTTTGGACGGATTGAGTAGGGACATTGCCTTAGTTATTTCTGTTTCGGTGATGGGGGCCTCAAGTATTTCCACCTGAGATGGAGTTAGGGATGGTAATTCTATATCTGACAACAATGAGGCAATTTCCTCCACGGGATTGTTTACGGTGGATGAGTATAGAGACTCGAAGAATGAACGGAATTCCCCAGTCACCCCCTGTCAGGGGGCTTACCTTGGCAGGCGGGGCGCTCGCGGCAGTGTGCGACAGGGCGTGTCGGCGCGCGTTGGCGCTCGCGTTCCTGCGGACCTCGCCGTGCGTGTTCCTCGCGGCGCCGGCGTGGGTGTCCAGGATCGTTCCGCTGTGCACGCCGGTGTGCGGGGGCGCGCGCGCGGGCGTTGGCGGGCGCGTGTGCCTGTGTGTGCCGGGGCGCGCGCGTGCACGTCGTTTGGCGCCAAAAGTTCCATTTAAGCCGGTGTGCCCTTGTGACCAGTGCTGCCTAATCAACAGCTAGTCGTCCCAGAGCCTGATCTTGTACCTTGTCTGTTCCTGAAATACCTGCTGACCCGGCCTTGTCCCCCGACCTCTCTCTGAACTCTGCCAGTACCGACCCCTGCTTGTCTGACCATCCGCTTGCCTGTTCCACTGTACCTTTGCCGACTGCCTGTTACCGAACCCGGCCTGTCTCCTGACCATCCGTCTGCCTGCTCCCCAGGATCCTATCAGCCTGTCTGCAGACTTCCTGCCTGTTGTCCATACTAGCCTGCTCAGCCCAGCGCCTGTGCTCCAGCCTACTCCAGCCTGCCCATCTATTAACCCTGCAACATCCGGACTGCAATACCTGGACTACAATACAGGCCTTCATACCACTCCGTACTTTCGTGCCTTCTGTTTACTCTACCAGGGGGCCGATAGTCGGAAGGTAAGGGAGCCTACCCTCTGCCCGACAGGACTCGCCGGTCTGGTAAGTAGGAGCCTGACAGTATTAGGCAGCCATGACCGAGTCCGGGCAGGGGGCTTCCCCCATGGACGAACTTTGCCGACATCTGGCAGGTTTAACCCAGGCAGTGAAGAGCCTACAAGAGGGATACTCCAGCTTGGAAGAGCGTGTACAGGCCTTGTCCGCACCTTCCGGTCCACAAGGGTCCGCAGCAGCCACCGCAGCACCCTCCGTGGTCATGTTACCTCCAGAGCCAAAAGTACCCGTACCAGAAAGATTTCTCGGAGACCGAAGTAGGTATCGTGCCTTCCGGAATGCCTGCAATCTCTACTTCGTTCTACAGCCACGCACGTTCTCTCTTGAAGCCACTAAGGTGGGCTTTGTTATCTCCCTACTTTCTGGTGAACCACAAACATGGGCCCACCGACTTTTGGAGCAAAAATCAGTTGTCTTGGATAGTCTGGAGGCCTTCTTTGGTGCTATGTCCCAACTGTACGAAGACCCCCAGCTTACCGCCACCGCAGAAGCCACCTTACAGGCCCTTCGTCAGGGCCGTCGAGCAGCAAAAGATTATGCCGTCGAGTTCAGACGCTGGAGTTCTGACACGGCGTGGAATGACGCCGCGTTGCGTCATCAGTTCAGGATGGGGTTGTCAGATCCCCTCAAGGATGAGTTGGCACGGGTAGGGGTACCACAGACCCTGGAAGAGCTTATCAACCTGTCCATCCAAATAGACCGTAGATTGCGAGAGCGACGTACTGAAAGAACCACCAGTACCTTTCGCCCCACCTGGATGATTCCACAAGTACCCTGTCCTCCCAGCAGATCTCCCGCTCCTCCACCTGTCTCGGCCTATGATGCGGTAGAACCTATGCAGCTCGGTCTATTTCGCCCTTCTTTGACCCCAGAGGAGAAAACACGCAGACGGGCACACAACCTCTGCCTCTACTGTGGGGAATCTGGGCACTACGCCAACGGTTGCCCCAACAAGATGCGTAAGTGTCGCTCTGATGTTCGTACCTGTGCTACTATTGTACCCACTATTGGCACGCACCTAACCATTTCTGTCACTTTACAGCTTCCCGGAAAGGTCATCCAAGTCCCAGCTATCATTGATTCCGGAGCCTGCAGCTGTTTTATCGACCGGACCTTTGCCTCCCAACATGCCATTCCTCTCCAAACCAAAACTCAAAGCCTTGCTGTTCATCTTGCAGACGGTTCTGCTCTCCGCTCCGGTCCGGTCACTCAAGAAACCGTCCCCTTAGAAGCCATCATGGGCCAACGACACCGTGAATATCTTTGTTTGGACGCCATCTCGTCCCCCCTTTTTCCAGTCATTCTTGGAATACCTTGGCTACAGGTGCACAACCCTCAAATCAACTGGGCTTCTGGTAATGTCGAGTTCCTCTCTGGATATTGTCTTCAACACTGTCTGCAAGGGACAGGCCGTGAGGTTACCCAACTCCTCTGTCTACATCCAGATGTTGATCTGCTTCAAGCTATCCCTGAGCCTTACCAAGACTTTGCGGATGTGTTTAGCAAAAAGGGGGCAGAAGTACTACCTCCACATAGGCCCTACGACTGCCCAATTGAATTGCTTCCTGGAACCGAGGTACCTTTTGGCCGGATCTTCCCCCTGACTGAGCAGGAGCTGGGCACCCTGAAGCAGTATTTAGATGAAAATCTGAAGAAGAAATTTATCCGCCCGTCCACCTCCCCGGCCGGTGCGGGCTTATTCTTTGTGGGAAAAAAAAGACCATTCTCTGCAGCCATGTATTGATTACCGCGAATTAAACAAGATAACTATTAAAAATCGTTACCTGCTCCCTCTGGTACCTGAGTTATTCCAAAGGCTGGGCACTGCCAGAATCTTTACTAAATTGGATCTCCGGGGTGCTTACAATTTAATTCGCATCCGAGAGGGTGACGAGTGGAAGACTGCGTTTCGCACTCGTTTCGGGCATTTCGAGTACCAGGTTATGCCCTTCGGTCTTTGTAATGCCCCAGCTACGTTCCAGCACTTTGTGAACGACATCTTTAGAGAATTCCTGGACCTCTACGTCATTGTCTATCTGGACGACATACTCATCTTCTCCTCTTCTTTGGCTGATCATCGCAGGCACATCAGGAATGTTCTCGTTCGGCTCAGGCAACATGGCCTATACGCTAAACTGGACAAGTGTGAGTTCGAACGTCAGAGTATCCAGTTCTTGGGACTCATTATTTCTGTAGAAGGAATTAAGATGGATCCACAAAAAGTGTCGGCCATCCTGGACTGGCCTGCTCCTACAGACAAGAAAGGGGTCCAACGTTTCGTAGGATTTTCTAACTTCTACAGGAAATTTATTAAAGACTTCTCTAAGATCATTTCGCCAATAACGGAACTTACTAGACAGGGGGCACGATTCTGTTGGTCGTCCCGAGCACAGGCAGCGTTCGAGAAATTAAAGGGACTGTTTACTTCTGCTTCTATCCTCAAACACCCGGACCCTGCGCTACCGTTTGTGCTGGAAGTGGATGCTTCGGAGATCGCAGTGGGGGCAGTACTTTCTCAACGCCAGGGCCCCAAAGCCCTCCTGTTTCCTGTAGCATTCTTTTCCCGTAAACTCTCGTCATCTGAGAGAAATTATGACGTGGGAGACCGGGAATTGTTGGCCATCAAAGCGGCTCTGGAGGAATGGCGCTATCTGTTGGAGGGTGCTGTACATCCGGTTCTCATCTTTACCGATCACAAGAACTTGGAATACCTAAGGGCAGCCAAGCGACTTAAACCACGACAGGCTAGATGGGCACTTTTTTTTTCCCGCTTCTCCTTTCATATTACGTACAGACCCGGATCCAAGAATGGAAAACCTGATGCTTTATCACGAATGTTTCACGATTCCAAGGAAAGTACTCCTCCTGATACTATTTTGCCAGCGGGAAATTTCCTACTCCTCCAGGGAGATTTAATTTCCAGGATTAAACAGGCCTCCTCTGAAATTTCTCTACCTACCGGAACCAGTTTAAGTGACGGGTTGCTCTGGCATGAAGGCAAGATTTTTGTACCTGAAAAACTTAGGGTGCTGGTACTAGAACTATGTCACGACCACAAGCTGGCGGGTCACTTCGGAGCCCGGAAAACCTCGGAATTGGTGCTACGCACCTTTTGGTGGCCACGTCTCCTGGAAGACTGTAAAAGGTATGTGGGTTCTTGCCACACTTGTGCCCGGAATAAATGCAACCGCTCAAGGGCCTGGGGCTTATTGAGACCCTTACCGATTCCTGACAGACCTTGGAGAATGTTATCAATGGACTTCATTGTGGAGCTACCCCCTTCCGAAGGTTTCTCAACCATCTTTGTGGTGATCGATAGGCTATCCAAGATGGCACACTTTCTCCCTATGAAGGGTACTCCCACAGCCGTAGAAACGGCGAAGATATTCGTCAAAGAAATAGTGAGGTTACATGGGGTACCCGCGAATATTGTATCCGATCGGGGTGTCCAATTTACCTCCCGGTTCTGGAGAGCACTGTGTGCCGCCCTGGAAATTGAATTAGCATTCTCCTCGGCCTACCACCCTCAGACGAATGGCCAGACAGAAAGAACTAACCAGACGCTGGAGCAATACCTCCGTTGTTTTTCTGTATTTACGCAAGATGACTGGGTGTCCTTGTTACCAGTCGCTGAATTCTCGTATAACAACTCCCTACACTCTGCCATCAACCAGACTCCTTTCTTCGCAAATTATGGATTCAATCCTTCTTTCCTTCCCAGTTCTATCCCGGAATGTACCCTACCCGCAGTAACGGAAACAATGGAGTTCTTCTCTAGTAACTGAAAAATCTTGCAGGAAACCATGGCCCAATCCCAGGCTTCCTTCAAGAAGATGTTCGACAAGAAAAGGCGAGGAGAACTCGCCCTTGAGCCTGGCAACCAAGTGTGGCTCTCCACAACTAACCTAAGGTTGGCTTGTCCCTCCAGGAAGTTGGGACCTAAGTTCCTGGGCCCGTTTCGGGTGAAAAGAAAGGTGAATGATGTTGCTTTTGAACTTAGTCCGCCAGAGTCCCTTAGAATTCACCCGGTCTTTCACGTGTCGTTATTGAAACCAGTTATCCCCGACCCCTTTCCTGACCGTAAGGCCAAGCCACCGGAGTCTGTCTTGGTCGACAATGAGGAGGAGTTCGAAGTCGAGGCAATCCTGGATTGTAGGAAGAGGCAGAATCAGCTCCAGTACCTCATTAAGTGGAAGGGGTATGGACCCGAGGATAACTCTTGGGAACCCGAAAGTAACCTCCATGCCAACGAACTGTTACGAGCCTTCAAGAACTCCCATGCACCCAGGTTGGCCCAGCTGGGCATCCGGAGGCTGCCCTTGAGGGGGGGGCACTGTCAGGGGGCTTACCTCGGCAGGCGGGGCGCTCGCGGCAGTGTGCGACAGGGCGCGTCGGCGCGCGTTGGCGCTCGCGTTCCTGCGGACCTCGCCGTGCGTGTTCCTCGCGGTGCTGGCGTGGGTGTCCAGGATCGTTCCGCTGTGCACGCCGGTGTGCGGGGGCGCGCGCGCGGGCGTTGGCGGGCGCGTGTGCCTGTGTGTCCCGGGGCGCGCGCGTGCACGTCGTTTGGCGCCAAAAGTTCCATTTAAGCCGGTGTGCCCTTGTGACCAGTGCTGCCTAATCAACAGCTAGTCGTCCCAGAGCCTGATCTTGTACCTTGTCTGTTCCTGAAATACCTGCTGACCCGGCCTTGTCCCCCGACCTCTCTCTGAACTCTGCCAGTACCGACCCCTGCTTGTCTGACCATCCGCTTGCCTGTTCCACTGTACCTTTGCCGACTGCCTGTTACCGAACCCGGCCTGTCTCCTGACCATCCGTCTGCCTGCTCCCCAGGATCCTATCAGCCTGTCTGCAGACTTCCTGCCTGTTGTCCATACTAGCCTGCTCAGCCCAGCGCCTGTGCTCCAGCCTACTCCAGCCTGCCCATCTATTAACCCTGCAACATCCGGACTGCAATACCTGGACTACAATACAGGCCTTCATACCACTCTGTACTTTCGTGCCTTCTGTTTACTCTACCAGGGGGCTGATAGTCGGAAGGTAAGGGAGCCTACCCTCTGCCCGACAGGACTCGCCGGTCTGGTAAGTAGGAGCCTGACACCCCCTCAGGGTCTGTCACTAGTTTACCATCAGTGGTCCGGAGTGAAACCACCGTGGGGGGCCTGCAATCCAGGTGCGCCAAGTACGCCAGTAGGCGACCCGCCCTCTCTCCACATTCATAGTGTCTCTGTTTGTTATAGTATATTTTCCTGTCAGCTTTTTCAAAGTGCAGATTATTCACAATTCTAGCCTGTAACTTCATCTGATCTGCTGTGAGCGGCGACGGATTGTCAGTGAAATTCCGTTCTGTTTCCACTAAGGATTGTTCTGCTTGTAGGAGTATTTGGGAGGATGTCTTACGGTAACGGGAGATGCGATGGGAGAGAATCAAGCGAGCATGGGATTTGAAAGAATCCCATACTGTGCCAAAGGGTGCCGTACCCCTATTTGTCTGGTAATAGAAATCCCACTCAGAAGTAATCTCCCCCAAGTCTGGGATTGCTGTCAGCCAGAAGGGATTTAGTTTCCAATTGTATGTTGTTGGGGGTGAGTCAATTTTAAGTTTAATCCAATATGGGGCATGATCTGATAGGATACAGGGGCTGAAACCCACCTCTCCCAGTAGAGGGGAGATGGTACGGGATATCAGGATCAGGTCAATACGGGACATGACATTGTGCGACGCAGAGAAGCACGAATATGCCCTGCTCAGCGGGTTGCGATATCGCCATGTGTCTATAAGTGCCAGGTCATTAAGGGTTCTACCAAATCTAGTGTATTCCTGAGAGGGTTCAGCGTGGGACACCATGGAGGTACGATCCAGGTCCTTATTCATGACATTATTAAAGTCGCCCAGCCACATGGCAGGCACAGTGAGGAATTGGGACATAAATGCTAACCCCTCATGCAGTACAGTAAATTGAAAGGGAGGAGGTATATAAAATGCCAATATTAACAATTCCAAACCATTTAATTTAGCATGCAAAAATAAAAACCTGCCCTGGGGGTCTGACCTGAGGGTTAATAAGACAAATTGCATTGCTTTCGCTACTAATATTGCTATAGCTCTGGAATTGGCAGTAAACGGAGCCTGGTATAACCATCCCACCCAGGGTTTCTTAAGTGACATCTGCAGCTGACCTGTAAGATGGGTTTCCACAAGCACCATGAGGCCTGCAGACTGTGCTTTGAGGAAAGAAAGGACTGCGGTCCGTTTAGCTTTAGCCCTGATACCCCTCACGTTCCATGTAAGACATTTAATCTCTAGCATGTTAGTTACATGGTAAGAGTATGTACCAAACATTCGCCGTCCAAGACGTCATGAACCGCCCCAACATTGGGGGAGTCCGTGACGCCCGCCAGCAGTCCTCAACTGTGGGTCTTGCAGGCCAGGACAACCAATTATGTACAAATTGACAAATTTCTAAGTTGGGCACAACTCCACCCCAGTGTAGCATAGCTGTAGTTACAAATAAGCACTTGAAATAATCACTCTTCAATATATGGTTCATATACCAAACATCAACCCAATCAGAACAGTCTGATTGAAACTGTAACAACACTCCAGAACGCCCGGGTAAGCAATGCATCCAGTGAATAACAAATGCAGTTTGCTGGGACCGGGCAGACCAGGGAAACCAACTTGTTGTAAAATAATAAACGTTGCATTGAAGTTGAAAAACAGCGGGTTCCGCGGGGACACCCGTATCTAGTGGAGCGAAACTTCGCTGTAAAGCAAGCAGTAGCAGCAAGAGGGGGACTACTGGAACGGGTGACATAGTGTCCAGAGTCCTTTGTCCCATGTGTTCTCTCGGGTTAACACTTGCCACAAGGATCTAAATAGGTGAGTTCGGCAGCTTGTTTACACGCTGGGTATCTGACCGTGTCTCTCCTAATTGGGAACACTGCACTCTTTGACCGAGGGTATGTACGCTCAGGACACTCAGATTCTAGAGCGAGAGCTGCAGTCCAGAAAAATAATGGGACAATGAGCTGGGGGATCGGAAGTTCTTATGGGGGTGAGGGAATTCGTACATGGGTATGTGCGCTCAGGACACTCGGATTCTAGATCGAGAGCTGCAGTCCAGAAAAGTAACAGGACAATGAGCTGGGGGATCGGAAGTTCTTATGGGGGATCGGAAGTTCTTATGGGGGTGAGGGAGTTCGTACATGGGTGGTACATCAGCAAATTATTGATTAATACTGGTAGTACAGTACCTGAATGAGGAGGTTGTTCCGGGTGCTGATAGTATTGTGGAAGTCATGTGTCCCTCTAGGCTTGTGGTGGTGTAAACAAGGGGTGAGAAGGACCGAGGAAAATCAAACGGGCTCATGATCCGGCACCGCCTTGTCCTCTAACCAGGCAAACACTGCCTCTGGGGTATCAAAAAAATGAGCACGGTCTGCACCGACCACCCACAGTCTCGCGGGAAAAAGCATCGCATAGGTATAATGGCGTAGGCGAAGTTGGCGCTTGGCTTCAGTAAATAGAGCTCTCTTCTTCTGGACGTCTGCAGAAAAATCTGGGAATACCTTGATCTCGCTGTTCTTGAAGGGAATATTACCCTTTAGCCTAGTGAGCCTGAGGATAGTGTCCCGGTCCCTAAAGTTGAGTAGTTTGGCGATGAACGTTCTCGGTGGTGCACCTTGGGGGGGAGGTTTCGCCGCCAGCCTGTGCGCCCGCTCCACCACGAATGAGGTGGAGAATTCGGACCTGCCGAAGGTATTAACTATTAGATTTTCCAGAAAGGAGGGGGGGTCAGGGCCTTCTGAGCCTTCTGGCAGGCCGATGAACCGCAGATTACACCTTCGTAAGCGGTTTTCCATGTCGTCCTGCTTAGCGAGGACCATGGTAAGCTGGTGTTGCAGACGCTCGGTGTGAATTTGCAATGGCGGTATCTCGTCCTCCATGTTGCTGATGCGATTTTCCGTCTCAGTGACCCGATCCCTCAATTTTTGCAAATCTTGTCGGATCAGAGAAACATCGATCTTTACCTCCTCGATTTTGCTTGTAAGTTTGCTCTTACAATCTGAAATGGCTTCCAGCACACGTGCCGTGTCCTCCGCAGCCGCGTCTGTGTGAGAGGAGGAACCGGCGCCATTTTCTCCCCCAGCCTTCTTGTCCGTGTTGCGATAATTTGCCAATTTGGCAGCGGGATCTGTCTTCTGCTTCGGAGGCGACATGATCTCCGTGCAAAGGGTAATGTAAGGAATCCAGCGGTAGCCGATAAAGGGCAGTTTTGAGTTTAGGATATATGAAAGCGGATTATGGGCAAACGCAGCTCCCGATTCTCACTCCTCACGCCATGCCAGTTAAGGCCACGCCCCCAGTTGCTGCCACTTTTAGGTTGGCTCCATTCCCTTGCAGGGTCCTTGCAGCCACCCTTACGAGCATGTTCCCACCCAGAATTGCACCTAAACGTGCCGCTACTTCACACACAGGCAGCGCGAAGCTCCATGAATGGATAGTTTCCCATTTCTCTTTCCCAGGATTTGTTGGCTGCTATAGGCGGAGAGACCGACTAAAACTGATTGCTGGTCATGCATATACTTGTGTCATATGGTGCTAAGGACAATGAGATATCTTGTGGTTTTTTTGGATGTTTACAGTGAACATTCTAATCATTGGCATCCAATCTGGGAAACCCAATTTTAATTTTATAGGTTTGAAGTGGTGGTAAATTTAGGGGTATACTTATTTTAAACATGAAAAATATGGATCATGGAAATTAATTTTTATGTGTCAGTTTTTCCAGCATATCACCTTTTTCTGTAGGCACTTGTAGGCAGGTGCTGTCTATTTTCTCCACTGCAGGAGGTGCTCATCTGAAGCGGCAATGCAAGCAGAGAAGAAAGTCAAAAGGAACCTAGTTCCTCTATGGTCTCCTTAGTCAAAGAGAGGCAGCATACGATTTTAATGCTGGCATCCCATGTGACATTGGTGGCCATCTTGGGCCAGTAGGAGTCTATTCAAGACCCTGGCTCCTGGGTTTGGTGCGCATTTCATGTGGGGCTAGAGTAGGGACAGGCCACCCATCTGTCAGGGACAGTGATTAGCATCAGGGAAAGGTTCCAGACAGGTAGGGAAAGTGCAGGAATGTGCCAGCCTTCCTGGAATCCTCCCCACTTGGATATGGACCAGCCAGGCCACATTCCACCCCTCAAAACAGGCACTCTCAACACACCAGAGACCTTCCGCTATTACTCTTCGCTGTTTCATTCTGTGAGCGCTCCCGGTTGGGTTGCCTTCTCGCTGGGCATGTTGGGTATTGCTGAACTTCAATACAATTCTGTTTTCTGCAACTGGACTCTGAGTGTTTACCACTCTGCACCTCCACACACACTATTTCAATCAAGATCCAATGATTGCCTGTTCAAATGTTTAAAGAGTCAACCACTTCCATGGGGTGTTTTTACATTTTTATATGGTTATATTTTACTAAGAATAAGAGACAGGAATAGGCTGTATAAAAACTTTGGAATTGGTCTAGTTTTTAGGTGAGTGTTGTTGATACCTTTATTGCATATCTCTTTAAAATTCCTGAAGGAGTTCTTTTGATTACCTAACTGCTGCCATAAGAGTGTATTCAAACCCTCCTCCTCATCTAGTGCACCAAAGTCATTTTTATGTACTTTTTTACCTTTATATTATTCTTACCTCCAGGTGGACGGCTGCAGCACCAAGCCAGACCCAACGACCCCAGGAAAAGCAAACCCACCAGAGTCTTCATTCTGAAGGAGACACCAAGACACAAAGAGTCTGTTACCATAGTATCTTACAAGAAAAGGTGATTCTGCATCTCTTCCTCAGTATCATCTCTTCTTTCTCTGGTACTTACAAATAGCTTTTCCTAGTATTAAAATAAATTCTCTTTCGATCAGATCTGTAATTTCATATACAGTGCCTTGAGAAAGTATTCATACCCCTTGAAATTTTCCACATTTTTTCATGTTACAACCAAAAACGTAAATGTATTTTATTGGTATTTTATGTGATAGAACAACACAAAGTAGCACATAATTGTGAAGTGGAAGGAAAATGATAAATGGATTTCCAAATTTTTTCTAAATAAATATGTGAAAAGTGTGGCATGCATTTGTATTCAGCCCCCTTTACTGCCAGTTCACACAGGGGCGACTTGTCAGGCGACCTAGCCGCCTGACAAGTCGCCTCCCGTTCTGTACAATGGAACCGTTCTAATAGGAGCGACGCAAGTCGCTCCGACTTAGAAAAAGGTTCCTGTACTACTTTGGGGGCGACTTGAGGCGACTTGCATAGACTTCTATACAGAAGTCGTTTTGCAAGTCGCCGCGGAAGTCGTATGCAGGTCGCCTCGCTGAGGCGACCGGCAAGTCGTGCCGCCCCTGTGTGAACCGAGGCTAACTCTGATACCCCTAACTAAAATCTAGTGGAACCAATTGCCTTCAGAAGTCACCTAAGTAGTAAATAGAATCCACCTGTGTTTAATTTAATCTCAGTATAAATACAGCTGTGAAGCCCTCAGAGGTTTGTTAAAGAATCTTAGTGAACAAACAGCATCATGAAGGCCAAGGAACACACCAGACAGGTCAGGGATAAAGTTGTGGAGAAGTTTAAAGCAGGGTTAGGTTATAAAGAAATATCCCAAGCTTTGAACATCTCACGGAGCTCTGTTCAATCCTTTATCCGAAAATGGAAAGATTATGGCACAATTGCAAACCTACCAAGACATGGCCGTCCACCTAAACTGACAGGCCGGGCAAGGAGAACATTCATCAGAGAAGCAGTCAAGAGGTCCATGGTAACTCTGGAGGAGCTGCAGAGATACACAGCTCAGGTGGGAGAATCTGTCCACAGGACAACTATTAGTCGTGTTCTCCACAAATCTGACCTTTATGGAAGAGTGACAAGAAGAAAGACATTGGTGAAAGAAAACCATAAGAAGTCCTGTTTGCAGTTTGTGAGAAGCCATGTGGAGGACACAGCAAACATGTGGAAGAAGGTGCTCTGGTCAGATGAGACCAAAATTGAACTTTTTGACCTAAAAGCAAAATAATATGTGTGGCGGAAAACTAACACTGCACATCACCCTGAATACACCATCCCCACCGCCCACCGTCAAACATGGTGGTGGAAGCGTCGTGTTGTGGGGATGCTTTTCTTCAGCAGGGACAGGGAAGCTGGTCAGAGTTGATGGGAAGATGGATGGAGCCAAATACAGGACAATCTTTGAAGAAAACCTGTTACAGTTTGCAAAAGACTTGAGACTGGGGCGGAGGTTCACCTTCCAGCAGGACAACGACCCTAAACATATAGCCAGAGCTACAATGGAATGGTTGCGATCAAAGCACATTCATGTGTTAGAATGGCCCAGTCACAGTCCAGACCTAAATCCAATTGAGAATCTGTGGCAAGACTTGAAAATTGCTGTTCACAGATGTTCTCCATCCAATCTGACAGAGCTTGAGCTATTTTGCAAAGAAGAATGGGCACAAATGTCCCTCTCTAGATGAGCAAAGCTGGTAGAGACATCCCCAAAAAGACTTGCAGCTGTATATGCAGTAAAAGGCGGTTCTACAAAGTATTGACTCAGGGGGGGCGCCATACAAATGCCCCCCCCCCCACTTTTCACATATTTATTTGTAAAAAATGTTGAAAAACATTTATCATTTTCCTTCCACTTCACAATTATGTGCCACTTTGTGTTGGTCTATCACCTAAAATCCCAATAAAATACATTTACGTTTTTGGTTGTAACATGACAAAATGTGGAAAATTTCAAGGGGTATGAATACTTTTTCAAGGCATTGTATATGACAAAACTGAAAGTAAAGCATATAAAAAATAAAAACATAATTTTTTTTAGTTTGTGTCAAATTCGCTGGAACACAGAGGAGGCACCATCTTTGGGTCATACAGGTCCCTCCACCCCAAACTCGCTCATCCATGTCTTTATGGACCTTGATTTGTGCACTAGTCCAAACCATTTGGTGGAGGGGGGATTATGGTGTGGGGGTTGTTTTTCAGGGGTTGGGCTTGGCCCCTTAGTTCCAGTGAAGGGAACTCTTAAGGCGTCAGCATAACAAGAAATTTTGGACCATTTCATGCTCCCAACTTTGTGGGAACAGTTTGGGGACGGCCCCCTCCTGTCCCAACATGACTGCGCACCAGTGCACAAAGCAAGGTTCATAAAGACATGGATGAGCGAGTTTATGGTGGAGGAACTTGACTGGCCTGCACAGAGTCCTGAGCTCAACCCGATAGAACACCTTTTAGGATGAATTAGAGTGGAGACTGCGAGCCAGGTCTTCTCATCCAACATCAGTGCCTGACCTCACAAATGCACTTCTGGAAGAATGGTCAAACACTCCCATAGACACACTCCTAAACCTTGTGGACAGCCTTCCCAGAAGAGTTGAAGCTGTTATAGCATCAAAGAGTGGGCCAACTCAATATTGAACCCTACGGACCAAGACTGGGATGCCATTAAAGCTCATGTGCGTGTAAAGGCAGGCGTCCCAATACTTTTGACAATATTGTGTATATTTGAAAATCCAACAATCCTGATGTACTGATGGACAATCTAATTTCTTGAGGCCCTGAAAATGGTAGGACACTACAAATGACCACTTTTTGGAAAGTAGAACTGGGGCATTTAGGCTCGGTTCACACTAGTGCGGGCCGCACATCCCACGTTTGCTCCGGCACGGCAGCCCATTATTTTGAACAGGGCGCTGCGCCGCATGAACCGCCCAAAAAAAAAAAGTTGCATGCACCTTTTAAAAAATGTAGCTGCAGGGAAACTGCGTGGTCTTTTTGACCAATGCGGTTTCCCTACGGTTCCCACACCCGCGATCACGTTGAGGGCTGAGATGCATGGAAGTGCCATTCAGAATGAATGGCAGCCCCGCGTGTCTTGCAAGAGCAGTGCGATTCAGCTGCGAGTGGTTGTGGGTGCAGGATTCCCGCAACCGGAACGCACGGGTCTGCACTAGTGTGAACCGAGCCTTACAGCGCCATCATATGACTGGTGTGGGGGTGGTCAGGGACACTGATTGGTGACAGTATGTTTTTTTTTTTACATACCCTCATCAGAGTAGATCAGTGTCACTATAGTGATCCTGTACTACTCTGAGGGGGTGATCAGGGACTTTTTATTTTTTTGCACTGTTATTGCTTATAACAGTGATGACCAATATTATAAACAATAGTTTTAGCTGTCATAAAGGGTTTTCATTCATTCAAAAAATAATTTTTTTTTTTTTTTACAAACTGTCACCAGTGCAGTACAGCATTATCATATATGACTGGTGTGGTGGTGGTCAGGGATACTGATTGGTGACAGTATGTAAAAAAAGAAAAAAAAAGAAAAACATTTTTATTAAATTTTTTTAAACATTTTTTCTTTTCTTACATTTTTTTTTTACATACCTTCATCAGATTAGTTCAGTGTCACTATAGAGATACTGTACTGTTCTAAAGGGGGTAGGGGGGTGATCAGGGATTTTTTATTTTTTGCACTGTTATTGCTTATAACAGTGATGCTCACTGTTATAAGCAAAAGTTTTAGCTATCATAAATGGTTTTCATTCATTTAAGAAATTAAAATATTTTTTTTTACATACTGTCACCAGTGCAGTACAGCGTCATCATATATGACTGGTGTGGTGGTGGTCAGGGATACTGACTGGTGACAGTATGTAAAAAAAAAAAAAATGATTAAGTTATTTTAAACATTTTCTCTTTTCTTATGTTTTTTTTTTTTTTACATACCCTCATTAAGTGTCACTATGGTGATAATGTACTACTCTGAGGGTGTGTGTGTGTGTGTGTGTGTGTGTGGGGGGGTGATCAGGGATTTTTTTTTTTGCACTGCTATTGCTTATAACAGTGATCAATGTTATAGTTTTAGCTGTCATAAATGGTTTTCATTCATTTAAAATTTTTTTCATTCATCTAAGAAATTAAAATTAGTTTTTTTTACATACTGTCACCAGTGCAGTACAGCGTCATCATATGACTGGTGTGGTGGTGGTCGGGGATACCGATTGGTGACAGTATGTAAAAAAAGAAAAAAAAGAAAAACATTTTTATTACATTTTTTTTAAACATTTTTTCTTTTCATACGATTTTTTTTTTTTTTACATACCTTTATCAGGGTAGTTCAGTGTCACTATAGTGATTCTGTACTACTCTAAAGGGGGTAGGGGGGTGATCAGGGATTTTTTTGTTGTTGCACAGTTATTGCTTAGAACAGTTTTTTAGCTGTCATAAATGATTTTCATTTCTTCAAGAAATTATTATTTTATTTTTTTTACATACTGTCGCCAGCACAATACAGCGTCCTCACATACGACTGGTGTGGTGCTGGTCAGGGATACTGACTGGTGACAGTATGTTAAATAAAAAAAAAGTTACATGATTTTTCTTCAATTCTGTAAACATTTTTTAAACGTTTTTTTTTCTTTTTTCTTTTTACTTTTTTACATAATTTCATCAGAGTAGTTCAGTGTCACCTTAAAATGTATGAACATTATGTGCCAGCAAAAATCCCTTCCCTCCCCTCTAATCTTCACACTTACCTCTAAGCATAAATTCCCTTTGCAAGCCAAAATTCCAGGACAAATTCCCCCCTCCTAGCACAAATCCTGTACCCCTCAAATTTCCCCTCAGAGCATAAATCCTCTCCCTCCAAATTCCCCTCTCCCAAGACAAATCCACCCTCAAATCACCTCTCCTAACACTAATCCCCCTCCACTGAAATTTGCCCCTCCTAGCACAAATCCCCCCAATCATCCATACTAGGACGAATCCACCCCCCCCCCCCCCAATCCCCTTCCTAACACAAATCCACCCTCTCAGTACAAATCCTTCATCAATTTCTTCCTCAGTTTAGGCTAATATGTATTCTTCTACATATTTTTGGTAAAAAAAAAAATCGAAATAAGCGTATATTGATTGGTTTGCACAAAAGTTATAGAATCTACAAAATAGGGGATAGTTTTGTGGCATTTTTATTATTACATATTTTTTTTTTACTAGTAATGGCGGCTGTCACGGAACGTCCCACACTCCGCTTGAGTGCTTCCGTCAGTATACCACTTCCTCCCAGTCTGGACTCAGATATCAGATATTCCAACTGCTCCCAAGCACAAAACAAGGCGAGACTTGCTTAGATGCTAACATGGACTATCTTTATTAGAACCAGAATACAGTCTTATATACAGTAGAAGAGGAGGTTCCCCCTCCTGCTCATATTACTCTAACAATAAACCTGTAACCGAATTAACCTAATTAACATGAGCTACTTTACTAAATCATTTACCCAGACCAGATGACTGAGAGACATGACCTGTAGGACACAGACTTGTGGTCACCGAGCTTCACACAGTAGTATAAACACAATAGCAGGAGCTAATTACAATTAACAATACAAACAACAATCTCCCCCCTCCTCAGCCTAGACATCAACAAACTATAGTATGAGTAGACTGTTCGTCTCCTAGCCAGTCCTGGAGGCCAATGTGATCAGCTCACACAATTAACATGTTGAGTTCAGAATCAAACAAACCAATAATAGTCTCTACATACATCCTGGGAGATATTGTGGACAAATATTACTGTCCCATTTTAAGTAGTCCAAGGTATATTTTATCACTCACTCTGTGCCAGGATAGCACAGGGTGACTTAGACATAAGAGGTGTATGGGGAGCTGAAACAAGGGCATTCCCTACTTTTCCCGTCACGGCGGCATTCTGCGATTTTTAGCGGGACACGGGACTAGGACACGGCTCGACCCCGATTCCGGTAAAGAGCCGACGGCGCAGCTCTTTACCCATGTGATCGGTTGTGTCCAATCGCAGTTAGTCACATGTAAACAAGGAAGTGCCGTTTATCGGCTCTCCTCGCCTCACACTGACAGGGACAGGACCAGGACAGGTAATCAGGGAACTGATCATCAGTGTCCTGATTACAGTAAAGCCCCAGCATCGCCCATCAGTGACCCCAATCAGTGACCCCAATCAGTGCTGCCTTTCAGTGCCCATTAGTGCCTGCTCATCAGTGCTGCTCATCAATGCTAATCAGTGCCTCCTATTAATGCCCATCAGTGCTGCCCATCAGCGCTCACCAGTGACACCTATCAATGCCCATCATTGCTGCCCATCAGTGCTCATAAGTGCCGCATATCAGTGCCCATCAGTGTGGCATATTAGTGCCTCCTCATCAGTGCCACCTAATCAGTGCCCTTCAGTGCCACCTCATCAGTGCCCATAATTGCCACCTCATCAGTGCCGCCTCATCAGCGCACATCAGTGAAGGATAAAAATGACTTATTTCCAAAATGATCATGAGGAAGGTGGGGGATCAGCCCAGAACTACACAGCAGGACCTGGTCAATGACATGAAGAGAGCTGGGACCACAGTCTCAAATAAAACTGTTAGTACCACACTACGCCATCATGGATTAAAATCCTGCAGTGCACGCAAGGTCCCCCTGCTCAAGCCAGCGCATGTCCAGGCCTGTCTGAAGTTTGCCAATGACCATCTGGATGATCCAGAGGAGGAATGGGAGAAGGTCATGTGGTCAGATGAGGCAAAAATAGAGCTTTTTGGTCTAAACTCCACTCGCCGTGTTTGGTGGAAGAAGAAGGATGAGTACAACCCCAAGAACACCATCCCAACCATGAAGCATGGAGGTGGACACATCATTCTTTGGCTTTTCTACAAAGGGGACAGGACGACTGCACCGTATTGAGGCGAGGATAGATGGGGCCATGTATCGCGAGATCTTGGCCAACAACCTCCTTCCCTCAGTAAGATTATTGAAGATGGGTCGTGGCTGGGTCTTCCAGCATGACAACGACCCAAAACACACAGCCAGGGCAACTAAGGAGTGGCTCCGTAAGAAGCATTTCAAGGTCCTGCAGTGGCCTAGCCAATCTCAAGACCTGAACCCAATAAAAAATCTTTGGAGGGAGCTGATAGTCCGTACTACCGAGCGACAGCCCCAAAACCTGAAGGATCTGGAGAAGGTCTGTATGGAGGAGTGGGCCAAAATCCCTGCTGCGGTGTGTGCAAACCTGGGCAAGAACTACAGGAAACGTATGATCTCTGTAATTGCAAACTAAGGTTTCTGTACCAAATATTAAGTTCTTCTTTTCTGTATCAAATACTTATGTCATGCAATAAAATGCAAATAAATTACTTAAAAATCATACAATGTGATTTTCTGGATTTTTGTTTTAGATTCAGTCTCTCACAGTTGAGTACCTATGATAAAAATTACAGACCTCTACATGCTTTGTGAGTAGGAAAACCTGCAAAATCTGCCGTGTATCAAATACTTGTTCCCCCCACTGTATCATACAATGTAACATGAATGTGCGCTTTACTTTCTATTTAAAATCTCAGAGAAGCAAATAAAATGCTTGTGAAAGAAAAATAATGTCATTAGATAGACTTTCATTTCTCTGTTATCTTGTGCTTTGCACCCTAAGCAGTTCCCCCCTCCCCCCTCCCAATGTACATATGAAGGGTCTTACCTGTATATAGTTCTGAGGCTTCTGAGATTTTCATATCCTTCCCTCTGTATTTATAGAGTTGCTTCATCACCTCCCAGACCATATTCCCTCATCACCGGGGGTGGGGAACCAGAGAAGAATTGTCACTGAATTTCCACTGAATTCCCCCGAGGGGGGGGGGGTTGCAAAAAGTCAGAGGAATTTTGCTTATTTTAGGGTATTCAACGTTCACATTGTCCCCCATTTTAACAGAAATATCAGTAAATTATTATAATGATGTTACACATGTGCACACGATATATACAATGTCCTGGGGCCAATTCTGTGTAACTTGTTTAGCATAAATGTTATAGAGGTTGGAATAAATTGATTTTTTTTTAAAAAACGCAGTATTTGATGATACAAACCTAAGCAGGGTTATAACTTTACAACAGGATATATAACTTTGCACACAATATACTGTATACAGTACAATGTTATACAAGTGCACACGATATATACAGTGTTATACATATGCAGCCACTGTGCCCATCAAATGCAGGCTCACTGTGCCCCCCCCCCACCCACCCGCTGGCCCACTCACTGTCTAACTGGCACTTACCTCATCTTGTTGGTGGGTCAGGCAGCGGGTGACGGCGGCGAGCTGTGGGACGGGCAGCGGGGCAGGCGACGGCTCCTGTGTCCTCCATGCTTCCTTTGTGACTCTTCTTCCCTTCTGCTAGGCGTCCAATAGGATTGCCTGTGCCTTTAGCCAATCAGGTGACGTGTATTAGACCCATGCTTCCTGATTGGCGGAGAGATGGTTCAGTGTTAGAAAAGGAAATATTCATTTCCTTTTCTAACACAACTGGGTGGGCTCCGAGCGCAATGCTCTACGTCATGAGTCCACCATTTTTTAAGCCTATTAGAGCCTATGACTCTAATCGGGTGCTTAAAAAAAAAACACCCCCGCCGCTGTAATTCAGGCGCCCAGCATCTGAAAAGGGGCCGGGCGCCAGAATAGGGGTTGGCTACAGCAGCCATGGATAGATTCATGCAATGCATGAATCTATCCATTATGCATATAGGGGGTGGCCTGATAGAGAGGGCGGCCCATGCGCCCTTAGAAGACTGGAAAAGTCAAAAATTGTAAAAGGTCTTTCAGAGGGATGCAGAACTTTTGAAATTGCTAAGATATTGGAGCGTGATCTCAGAACTATTAAACATTTTGTTGCAAATAGTGGCCAGGGTCTCAAGAAATGTGTTCACAAGAAAAGACGCAAAGAAGCGTCTACAAAATAGGGGATAGTTTTATGGCTTTTTTAATAATAATTTTTTTTTTTAACTGTAAAAATGTCACTGGCAGTGAAGGGGTTAACCACTAGAGGGCAGGGAAGCGGTTTATGTGTGTCCTATTGTGTGTTCTAACTGAAGGGTGATGGGACTGTGCAGGGAAACTAACAGATCGCTGTTCATACTCTTTATGAACAGACGATCTGTCAGTTCAACCCTCAGAAAACCAGAAACTGTGTGTTTGCACACACAGCTCCCGGTTATCCGTGTGCCCTGAGCGATCGCGGGAACCCGGCGGCGATCGAGACCGCCGGGCACTCTCATCAGCTCGGAAGGCGCGCGCCCCCTAGTGACCATTTATGTACAACTGCGGCGGCTGGTAGGCAAGCGGTTTAAGATGTAAGAATAATGACATGGCTCCCTTCCTCACCTGACCTAAACCCTATTGAGAACTTGTGGGCCCTTCTTAAACAGGAGATTTGCGGTGAAGAAAAACAGTACACCTCTCTGAACAGTGTCTGAGTGGCTGTGGTTGCTGCTGCACAGAAAGTTGATCGTCAACAGATCAAGAAACTGACAGACTCTGTGAATGGGAGGCTTATGACTGTTATTGAAAAAGGGTGGCTATATTTGGTCACTGATTTATTTATATTTTTTAATGTCAGAAATGTTTATTTGTAAATGTTGAGTTGTTTTGTTTTTATTCTCACTGTAAGGCCAGGTTCACACTGCTCCAACGCAAAAGTCTCACGACTTCCGATCCGACTTTGCCCTGCGACTTCAGGTTCGTCTTTTATGCGACTTCAATGGATAGGATCCGACTTTGATCTGACTTTGAGATGATTGCGACTTGTCCTTGACTAATTAAAACAATTCCTTTGCCTCTGGTAACCTCACGCCAAATTTATTAAAAAAAATTATCCCCCAGATTCATACCAGGCCCTTCGGTCTAGTATGGATTTTGAGGGGAGACCCCTCACCAAAAAACAAAACAAAAGGGCGAGGGGTCTCTCCCCCCCCAATGGATACCAGACCCTTATCTGAGCATGCATCCCAGCAGATCAGGAAAAGGGGGGGCGCTTGCTTGTTCCCTTCCTCCTGGACCATACCAGGCCACATGCCCTTAACATGGGAGGGTGGTTGCGTTGGGACAGGGGTGCTCTGTGCCCTCCACCTCAAAGCACTTTGCTCCCATGTTGATGTGGTCAAGGGCTTCTTCCTGACAACCCTGGGCGGTGGTTGTGGGGTTATGCAGGCAGGGGGCTTATCGGAATCTGGAAGCCCCTTTTAATAAGAGGGGCCCCAGATCCCAGTTCTTCCCCTATGTGAACATTTTATCCCTACTTATTCATAAAAATAAAAAAAAGCAGTGTAGTGTTTGACAAGTCCTTTATTAAAAATGAAGAATATCCCCCGTCGTAGCTCCAACGTGTCTTCTTTGGGTCTTCTCCCTCCACTGATATCTTCTCTCTCTGGTGATGTCCTTTTCCTCCAGTCTTCTCCCTCTGCTGATGTCTTCTCCCTCCAGTGATGTCTTCTCCATCCTCTGATGTCTTCTTTCTCCGGTTTTCTCCCTCTGATAATGTGATGTCTTCTTCCTCCAGTGTTGTCTTCTGCCACCGCCAACCCTCCGACACTGCCTCCCGCTGTTGTGTCAGCTCCAATGTCTGCTGGTTCCTATATATCAGGAACCATGAAACCAGGCCGAGACAGAAGAAGTACAGTTAAATCACACTTGTTTAATAATAAAAGTAAAAAGAACAAACTTAGTCAAAACATAGCCAAAGTTCAGTAACCGGAACGGATAGTCAGCAAAGCCAGAAGTCAAGGATCAATGTAGTGGAACAGCAAGCAGGATCTGGAGCCAGAAGGGATGTCTTGAACAGGATCGCAGGAGATTCTGTGATGTTGACCAAGGCGAAGGCAGAGGTCCTCTGGACAGGACGGCCTAAGTAGGCAGGACTGATGAGCAGGATATCATCAACAGCTTAGTAACTGTGGAGAGATAGGAGCTGGCAATTAGCCGACAGCTGAGTGGCCAGCTCAGAGAAGGAAGGGCTGAGCCCAACCCTGACAGTACCCCCTCCTCAACGACCCCTCCCTCACGGAGGACCACCAGGCTTGAGGGGAAAACGTCTATGGAAATCACGGAGGACAGGGGCATGTACGTCCGATGATGAGACTCCAGACCGTTCCTCCGGACTGTACCCTTTCCAATGCACCAGATACTGTATGCGCCCACGCAGAAGAGAGTTTAACAAGACTCGTGGCCACTCATTAAAATTAGAAGAAAAGAGGTTTAACCTTAAACTACGTAGAGGGTTCTTTACTGTAAGAGCGGCAAGGATGTGGAATTCCCTTCCACAGGCGGTGGTCTCAGCGGGGAGCATCGATAGCTTCAAGAAACTATTAGATAAGCACCTGAATGACCGCAACATGCAGGGATATACAATGTAATACTGACACATAATCACACATAGGTTGGACTTGATGGACTTGTGTCTTTTTTCAACCTCACCTACTATGTAACTATATATGTAACTATGAAACCTATGGGAGTCAACAATGTACTTCATAGTCCTCATGATTCTCAACCTGAATAGGGTGAGGACGTTGCATGGAGGTGTTAAAGCGGTTGCAGACCAAAGGTTTTAATAAGGAGACATGAAATACATTCCAAATATGCATATTAGAAGGAAGGTCTAATGCGTAAGCCACTGGGTTAATCCTGCGAAGAATACAGAAAGGCCCAATAAACCGAGGTGTGAACACAAGGGAAAACGAAGTCGGAGGTTGCGAGATGACAGCCAGACCCTGTCCCCAAAGTGGAAGGAAGGCGCAGCCAGGCGTCTGTGGTCAGCATGGAGTCTGTTCCTATCATTAGCATGTCGCAAAGCCTCCTGGACTTGCACCCAAGTGGAACGAAGACAACGGAGATGCTCCTCTAAAGCAGGAATACTCTGCGGAACAAACAAGTCAGGCAACATGGAAGGTTGGAAACCATAATTCGCTATAAACGGGGACAATCAGGAAGCAGAATTCAAGGCACTGTTGTGAGCAAACTTGCCCACTGTAATAGGTCTGACCAGTTGTTATGATGGTCAGATATATAGCAACGTAGGAATTGCTCCAAGGACTGATTGGCTCGTTCTGTGGCCCCATTCGACTGCGAGTGATACGCAGAGGAGAAAGCAAGCTGAATTCCCAACTGTGCACAAAAGGCTTGCCAGAACCCGGGACACAAACTGACTACCCCTGTCCGAGACAATCAGCTTGGGTAGCCCATGTAAGCGAAAGATCTCCCGAGCAAAAATGGAAGCCAGTTCCTTAGAAGTGTGCAACATACAATATAATGACACATCTTTGAGAACCGGTCAACCACCATAAGGATAACTGTGTTGCCCTGGGAGTTGGGTAAATCCACAATGATATCCATAGACTGTTGGGTTCAGGGCCGCTCTCCATTGGGTACGGGTTGTAGGAGGTCCACTGGAAGGTATCGTGGAATCTTACTCTGAGCACACACGGAATAGGCAGCTACGAAAGCAGTTACATCAGCACTTAGACTAGGCCACCAGAATGATAGGGAAATGGCCCAAAAGAGTTGATTCTTCCCAGGGTGGCCAGCAGCCTTGGGTGAATGGTAAGTCTGGAGCACGGCAGTACGGAGACTTTCTGGGACAAAGCAGCAGTCACAAGGTTTCTCAGGAGGAGCATGGACCTGAGCAGCAAGAATCGTCACCCAAAGGAGAAGTGAGACTGGTGCGAACCGTAGCCAGAATACGATCAGGAGGAATCACAGGAACTGGAACCGACTCCAACGTGGAAGTGGAGGAAAATTGTCGTCACAAGGCGTCAGCCCTTACATTCTTTGTGCCGGGGAAAGAATGAGACAATGTAATTGAAACTTGACAAGAAAAGAGCCCATCGCGCCCTTCTGGGAGAGAGGCGTTTAGCCTCAGACAAGAATGTGAGATTCTTATGGTCAGTAAGAATGAGAACCGGCACAGTGGTACCTTCGAGGAGATGTCTCCATTCTTTCAGGGCTAAAATGATCGCCAACAGCTCTCTGTCACCAATCTTGTAATTGCACTCCCCAGGTGACAATTTCTTGGAAAAGTAGCCACAAGAATGCATAGCGCTCTCAGAGGTAGGACGTTGAGACAGAAGGACTTGTGTCTTTTTTCAACCTCACCTACTATGTAACTATGTAACTATGTAACACCAGTCTCAGAAGCATCAACCTCAAGGATAAAAGGTAACGTAGGATCAGGATGTGCCAACACAGGAGCAGAAACATAGGCAGCCTTGAGACTCTCAAGGGCCTTAATGGACTCTGAAGACCAACTCTGTGGGTTACCGTCCTTTCTGGTCATATCAGTCAGGGGCTTGACCAGAGACGAGAAGTTACGAATAAACTTCCGATAATCGTTTGCAAAGCCAAGGAAATGCTGCAGAGGACGTAAAACCACGGGTCGGGCCACTGTAGAACTGCCAAAAGTTTCTCTGGGTCCATCAAAAAACCAGCAGTCAAAATGACATAACCCAGGAATTTAACCTGTTCACGTTGGAACTCGCACTTCTGCAGTTTACAATAGAGATTGTTCTCTCTTAGTTTCTGAAGCACACAACATCTGTGTGGTGGCTCTCCAGGGACTTGGAAAATATGAGGATACCTTTGAGATAAACCACCACACATAACTTCAACAAATCCCAGAGGATATCGTTAATAAATTCCTGGAAAACTGCTGGGGCATTACAAAGGCCAAAAGGCATTACGAAGTACTCATAATGGCCTGTTCTGGTATTAAACGCAGTTTTCCACTCGTCGCCCTCTTAATCCTCACGAGATTGTATGCCCCTCTCAAATCAAGCTTTGTGAAAACCGTTGCTCCCTTGAGGCGGTCAAATAACTCCGTAATCAATAGAATCGTGTAGGCATTCTTAATCGTGAAACAATTGAGACCCCTGTAATCAATACAAGGTCTCAGTTCATCACTCTTCTTCTTCCCAAAGAAGAAACCAGCACCAGCAGGAAACAAGGATTTACGGATGAAACATCGAGAAAGTGCATCTACAACATACTCCTCCATGGCCTTATCCTCTAAGACCGACAGGGTAAACCCCACCACGAGGGGGTAGGGCACCAGGTTGAAGGTCAATTGCGCAATCATACGTCCAGTGTGGAGGTAAACTACCGGCTTGACCTTTGTCAAAGACATTGCTAAAATATCGGTACTCTTCCGGCAGGGAGGAGAGTGAAGAGGTGCACAGGACCTTGGCTACCTTCTGGAAGCATGTCTCACTGCATTGAGGTGACCAGGAAAGAACGGGTGACTCAGCACGGAGTCAATCAAGAGAGAGGTTGTGCCTCTGTAACCAAGGATAACCAATAACCAGCGGAAACTTAGGTGAGGAAATAAGTTGGAATTGGATTATCTCATGGTGAGGAGCCCCTACGGCCATGGACAACGGAACCATCTCATGAGTGGCATGGCAGGCTGTAGAGGTCTCCCGTTAAGAGCCTCAATGGCAAGTGGAGTGTCACGCAGCTGCAGCGGAATCGAGTGCTTCGATACAAAGGCAGCATCAATGAACAGGCCTGCAGCCCGAGAGTTGATTAGAGCCTGTATCTGGACGGACGACTCAGCCCAAGAAAGGGTGACCGAAACCAGGGGCTTATCCTTCTGGATAACTGGGGATGAAACAACACCACCTAAGGTCTGTTCGTGACAGGACCTCAAGTTGGGTGCTCCCTGGGCAGGTAGGACAAGCCTTCAAAAAGTGACCTGCCTGGACACAATAAAGGCACAATTTCTCCCTCCTCCTAAAGGTTCTCTCATCCGCAGAGAGACGCATGAAACCCAAGTGTATGGGTTCACCTTCACTGACCGACTCGGTACCAGGAGGCATGGAAGGTGAGGGAGGCATGGGTGGGACTGCAAAGCTCTGAGACAAGCGTACAGGAGGCTTCCGCAAGCGCTCCATAAAAGAGAGTCTTTCTCTGAGTCTGGAGTCAATGAGGATGGCAAACGTGATCAACTTCTCCAGCTTAGTGGGTATATCTCGGGCTGCTATCTCATCCTTGATGGTATCCGAGAGACCATGAGAAAAAGCAGCCACGAAGGCCTCATTGTTCCATGCAACCTCTGCTGCCAGAATACGGAATTCAATGGTGTAGTCGGCATGAGGCACTTGGCAGCAGAAGCAGAGCATGCGGAAACGTCAAATACCCTTTTAAATGAAGCCACAAACTTAGGGTAGCTCAAGACAACAGGTTTTGCATCTCCCATAGAGGGTTTTCCCAGGCCAAGGTTCTCTCAGAAAGCAAAGATATCACAAAACCTACTTTGCTTCTGTCCGTGGAAAACGCCTGGGGCAGCACCTCAAAGTATATCTCAACCTGGTTGAGAAACACTCTTGATTGGACTGGATCGCCCCCAAATCGCTGGGGAAGTGGGGTGGAACCAGACATACCTCTTATAGAGGTAATACTCGAGGCGGGTGCCTGCACAGAGACTGGAGCAGCAGCAGGGTCAGCCACAGTGGGAGATTCCAGGTGAGCCGTGTGACTCAGGAACGTTTGTAACTCCATAGCAAACTGATCCATGCGGTGATCTAGTTCATTAAATCTGAAAAAAAATATTAACAACAAGTGGATTGACTGTATCTTCTGAATTCATGGCCTTCGCCTACTGTCAGAAACCATGAAATCAGGCCAAGACAGAAGTACAATTTAATCACACTTGTTTAATAATAAAAGTAAAAAGAACAAACGTAGTCAAAACATAGCCAAAGTTCAGTAACCAAAATGCATACTCAGCCAAGCCAGAAGTCAGGGATCAATGTAGTGGAACAGCAATCAGGATCTGGAGCCAGAAGGGATGTCAGCAAAGCAAGTCTTTAACAGGATCGCAGGAGATAGTTTCTGTGATGTTGACCAAGGCGAAGGCAGAGATCCTCTGGACTGGATGGCTTAAGTAGGCAGGAATGATGAGCAGGATATCATCAACAGCTGAGTACTGTGGAGAGATAGGAGCTGGCAATTAGCCGATAGCTGAGCAACCAGCTCAGAGAAGGAAGGGCTGAGCTCAGCCCTGACACTATATAGCTTTGGGGCGTGGCCATCCAGTGATGTCACTCGGAGACCCCGTTCCTTGTGCCCCATGGAATTTGGAGGGGGCTACGCCTTTCTTTTTTTTTTTTTGGCACGGGGTTTCCCCTCAAAATCTATACCAAACTGAAGGGTCTGGTATGGTCTTGCGGGGGACCCTACGCCTTTTTTTTATTTTTAATTTTGGCGTGGGATTCCCATTCAAGATCCTCAGAACACAAGTCGCATGTCACAAGTTGAATCATTGAATATGATTTTCCGACTTGGATGCGACTTACATTCAAATCAGTGGGCTGAAATCATGCCCAAGTCGGACCAAAGTAGTGCAGGAACCTCTTTCAAAGTCGGACCGACAATCAGACCAGTTAAGGCGGCTCTCATAGGGAACCATTGATTTTGAAATGTAATGCGACTTGTGCTCTCGAAGTCGGGGCGTATGTCGGACCAGTGTGAACCGGCCCTCACAGATGAGCTGCACTAAGAAGGTTACTTACCTTAAAGTGATACTAAAATCTCGTTTTGTTTTTTTGTTTGTTAAAAATAACAAACATGTTATACTTACCTGCTCTGGGTAATGGTTTTGCACAGAGTAGCCCAGATCCTCCTCTTCTCGGGTCCCCCGCTGGCGCTCCTGGCCCCTCCCTCCTGTTGAGTGCCCCCAGAGCAAGCAGCACCCGAACCGAGTAACAGCTCCGTGTGTCCATTCAGACGTGGAGCGGAGGCCTGGCCCCACCCCCACTCTCCTCATTGGCTGACTAACTTTGATTGACCGCACTGGCGCTTCGCTGCTGTCTTAGCCAATGAGGATGGAGAGTCACGGGCAGACAAGACTCTCCTGCAAAATTGCTGGATCGAGATGGGGCTCAGGTAAAAACAGTGGGGCAAAAAAGTATTTAGTCAGCCACCAGTTGTGCAAGTTCTCCCACTTAAAAAGATGAGAGAGGCCTGTAATTGTCATCATAGGTATACCTCAACTATGAGAGACAAAATGTGGAAACAAATCCAGACAATCACATTGTCTGATTTTTGAAATAATGTATTTGCAAATTATGGTGGAAAATAAGTATTTGGTCAATATCAAAAGTACATCTCAATACTTTGTTATATATCCTTTGTTGGCAAAGACAGAGGTCCAACGTTTTCTGTAAGTCTTCACAAGGTTGTAACTAGGGATGAGCCGAACACCCCCCTGTTCGGTTCGCACCAGAACATGCGAACAGGAAAAAAGTTCGTTAGAACACGCGAACACCGTTAAAGTCTATGGGACAAGAACATGAATAATCAAAAGTGCTAATTTTAAAGGCTTATATGCAAGTTATTGTCATAAAAAGTGTTTGGGGACCCGGGTCCTGCCCCAGGGGACATGGATCAATGCAAAAAAAAGTTTTATAAACGGACGTTTTTTCAGGTGCAGTGATTTTAATAATACTTAAAGTCAAACAATAAAAGTGTAATATCCCTTTAAATTTCGTACCTGGGGGGTGTCTATAGTATGCCTGTAAAGGGGCGCATGTTTCCCGTGTTTAGAACAGTCTGACAGCAAAATGACATTTCGAAGGAAAAATTACATTTAAAACTACCCGCGGCTATTGCATTGCCGACAATACACATAGAAGTTCATTGATAAAAACGGCATGGGAATTCAACACAGGGAAACCCTGAACCAAAATTTAAAAAAAAAAAATGACGTGGGAGTCCCCCTAAATTCCATACCAGGCCCTTTAGGTCTGGTATGGATTTTAAGGGGAACCCCGCGCTAAAAAAAAAAAAAAAACGGCGTGGGGTCCCCCCAAAAATCCATACCAAACCCTTATCCGAGCACGCAACCTGGCAGGCCGCAGGAAAAGAGGGGGGGACGAGAGTGCGCCCCCCCTCCTGAACCGTACCAGGCCACATGCCCTCAACATTGGGAGGGTGCTTTGGGGTAGCCCCCCAAAACACCTTGTCCCCATGTTGATGAGGACAAGGGCCTCATCCCCACAACCCGGGCCGGTGGTTGTGGGGGTCTGCGGGCGGGGGGCTTATCGGAATCTGGAAGCCCCCTTTAACAAGGGAACCCCAAGATCCTGGCCCCCCCCTGTGTGAAATGGTAAGGGGGTACTTACCCCTACCATTTCACTAAAAAACTGTCAAAAAGGTAAAAACGACAAGAGACAGTTTTTGACAATTCCTTTATTTAAATGCTTCTTCTTTCTTCTATCTTCCTTCATCTTCTTCTGGTTCTTCTGGCTCTTCTGGTTCTTCCTCCGGCGTTCTCGTCCAGCATCTCCTCCGCGGCATCTTCTATCTTCTTCTCCTCGGGCCGCTCCGCATCCATGGCGTGGGGGGAGGCTCCTGCTCTTCTCTTCATCTTCTTCTTCATCCTCTTCTCTTCTTCCTTCTTCTCTTCTTCATTTTCTTCTCCGGGCCGCTCCGCATCCATGCTGGCATGGAGGGAGGCTCCCGCTGTGTGACGGAGTCTCCTTGTCTGACAGTTCTTAAATAACGGGGGGCGGGGCCACCTGGTGACCCCGCCCCCCTCTGACGCACGGTGACTTGACTTCCCTGTGACGTCACGGGGAATGCCACAGGGAAGTCCCGTCATGTCCCGTGCGTCAGAGGGGGCGGGGTCACCGGGTGGCCCCGCCCCCCATTATTTAAGAACCGTCAGACGAGGAGACGCCGTCACACAGCGGGAGCCTCCCTCCATGCCAGCAAGGATGCGGAGCGGCCCGAAGAAGAAAATGAAGAAGAGAAGAAGAGAAGAAGGAAGAAGAGTAGAGGATGAAGAAGAAGATGAAGAGAAGAGCAGGAGCCTCCCCCCATTCCATGGGTGGGGAGCGGCCCGAGGAGAAGATAGAAGACGCCGCGGAGGAGATGCTGGACGAGAACGCCGGAGGAAGAACCAGAAGAGCCAGAAGAACCAGAAGAAGATGAAGGAAGATAGAAGAAAGAAGAAGCATTTAAATAAAGGAATTGTCAAAAACTGTCTCTTGTCATTTTTAAAATTTTTGACAGTTTTTTAGTGAAATGGTAGGGGTAAGTACCCCCTTATCATTTCACACAGGGGGGGCCGGGATCTGGGGGTTCCCTTGCTAAAGGGGGCTTCCAGATTCCGATAAGCCCCCCGCCCGCAGACCCCCACAACCACCGGCCAGGGTTGTGGGGATGAGGCCCTTGTCCTCATCAACATGGGGACAAGGTGTTTTGGGGGGCTACCCCAAAGCACCCTCCCAATGTTGAGGGCATGTGGCCTGGTACGGTTCAGGAGGGGGGGCCACACTCTCGTCCCCCCCTCTTTTCCTGCGGCCTGCCAGGTTGCGTGCTCGGATAAGGGTCTGGTATGGATTTTTGGGGGGACCCCACGCCTTTTTTTTTTTTTTTTGGCGCGGGGTTCCCCTTAAAATCCATACCAGACCTGAAGGGTCTGGTATGGAATTTAGGGGGAACCCCACGTCATTTTTTTTTAAATTTTGGCCGGGGTTCCCCTTAATATTCATACCAGACCTGAAGGGACTGGTATGAAATTTAGGGGGACTCCCACGTCATTTTTTTTTTAAATTTTGGTTCGGGGTTTCCCTGTGTTGAATTCCCATGCCGTTTTTATCAATGAACTTCTATGTGTATTGTCGGCAATGCAATAGCCGCGGGTAGTTTTAAATGCAATTTTTCCTTCGAAATGTCATTTTGCTGTCAGACTGTTCTAAACACAGGAAACATGCGCCCCTTTACAGGCATACTATAGACACCCCCCAGGTATGAAATTTAAAGGGATATTACACTTTTATTGTTTGACTTTAAGCATTATTAAAATCACTGCTCCTGAAAAAACGGCCGTTTTTAAAACTTTTTTTTGCATTGATCCATGTCCCCTGGGGCAGGACCCGGGTCCCCAAACACTTTTTATGACAATAACTTGCATATAAGCCTTTAAAATTAGCACTTTTGATTTCTCCCATAGACTTTTAAAGGGTGTTCTGCGGCATTCGAATTTGCCGCGAACACCCCAAATTGTTCGCTGTTCGGCGAACTTGCGAACAGCCAATGTTCGAGTCGAACATGAGTTTGACTCGAACTCGAAGCTCATTCCTAGTTGTCACACATTGCTGCTGGTATGTTGGCCCATTCCTCCATGCAGATCTCCTCTAGAGCAGTGATGTTTTGGGGCTGTCGCTGGGCAACACGGACTTTCAACTCCCTCCAAAGGTTTTCTATGGGGTTGAGATCTGGAGACTGGCTAGGCCACTCCAGGACCTTGAAATGCTTCTTACGAAGCCACTCCTTCCTTGCCCGGGCAGTGTGCTTGGGATCATTGTCATGCTGAAAGACCCAGCCATGTTTCATCTTCAATGCCCTTGCAGATGTGAGGAGGTTTGCACTCAAAATCTCAGGATACATGGCCCCATTCATTCTTTCATGTACACGGATCAGTCGTCCTGTTCCCTTTGCAGAGAAACAGCCCCAAAGCATGATGTTGCCACCCCCATGCTTCACAGTAGGTATGGTGTTCTTTGGTTGCAACTCAGCACTCTCTCTCCTCCAAACACGACGAGTTGTGTTTCTACCAAAAAGTTATACTTTGGTTTCATCTGACCATATGACATTCTCCCAATCCTCTTCTGGATCATTCAAATGATCTCTAGCAAACCTCAGACGGGCCCGGACATGTACTGGCTTAAGCAGGGGGACACGTCTGGCACTGCAGGATCTGAGTCCCTGGCGGCGTAGTGTGTTACTGAGGGTAGCCTTTGTTACGTTGCTCCCAGCTCTCTGCAGGTCATTCACTAGGTCCCCCCGTGTGGTTCTGGGATTTTTGCTCACTGTTAGGGATGAGCCGAACACCCCCGGTTCGGTTCGCACCAGAACCTGTGAACGGACCGAAAATTTGCGCAAACTTTAGAACCCCATTGAAGTCTATGGGACTCGAATGTTCAAAATCAAAAGTGCTAATTTTAAAGGCTAATTTGCATGGTATTGTCCTAAAAAAGGGTTTGGGGACCCGGGTCCTGCCCCAAGGGACATGTATCAATGCAAAAAAAAGTTTTAAAAACTGCCTTTTTTTCGGGAGCAGTGATTTTAATGATGCTTAAAGTGAAAAAAAAAAAAGTTAAATATTCCTTTAAATATCGTACCTGGGGGGTGTCTATAGTATGCCTGTAAAGTATTTCCCGTGCTTAGAACAGTCCCTGCACAAAATGACATTTTTAAAGGAATAAAAGTCATTTAAAACTGCTTGCGGCTTTAATGTAATGTCGGGTCCCGGCAATATGGATGAAAATCAGTGAGACAAACAACATGGGTACCCCCCAGTCCATTACCAGGCCCTTTGGGTCTTGTATGGATATTAAGGGGAACCCCGCACCCAAATTAAAAAATGGAAAGGCGTGGGGACCCCAGGCCCTATATACTCTGAACAGCAGTATACAGGTGGTGCAAACAAGACAGGGACTGTAGGTTTTTTGTTAAGTAGAATCTGTTTGTAATTTTGAACTGGTACATTTTTAAAGTGTAGCTCCAGCCAAAAAATCTATTTTAAGCTTTTTGGAAAACATAGGGAAGGGTTATCACCCCTGTGACATTTGTTTTGCTGTCTGTGCTCCTCTTCAGAAGATTTCACCTCACTTTCTGTCCCAATGACAAATGTTTTTTGACAATTTGGGGTTTTTAGTGAAACAAGGATTGTTGATAAAGTAACAGTGGAGAGGAGACACGTTTTTCCCATATTAACTCTTACAGGAGAGAATTTCCCTTCCTAGGGGTAAATTTCATCTCACTTCCTGTTGTCTCCTTCCGTTTACAAGTAGGAGTCGTTTGTAAGTTGGATGTTTGAAAGTAGGGGCCTGCCCTATATACTCTGCAGAAATTGGGGCCTTAGGTGTTGGTGTTGCCACAAAACTGTAAGCCCTCACAGTTACTCTTGGTGGGCGCAGGAATGGGCCCTGCTGTGAATTATTAGATCAAGAATTGTAATTACATGCCCCTGTTGAACAGGGTCAGAAAAAATGGGCCTTTGGTGGTGGTGGTGGTGCTGGTGCCACAACACTGTAAGTCCTCACAGTTACTCTTGGTGGGCGCAGAAATGGGCCCTGCTGTGAAATATTAGATCAATAATTGTAATTACATGCACCTGTTGAACAGGGGCAGAAAAATTGGGCCTTGGTGGTGGTGTTGCCACAACACTGTAAGTCCTCACAGTTACTCTTAGTGGGCGCTGGAACGGGCCCTGCTGTGAAATATTAGATCAAGAATTGTAATTACATGCACCTGTTGAACAGGGGCAGAAAAATTGGGCCTTAGGCACTGGTGCTGGTGCCACAACACTGCAACCCCTCCCAGATACTCTAGTTGGAGCGCAGGAATGAGCCCTCCTGCAAAATATTACATCAAAAATTGTAATTACACGCCCCTGTTAAACAGGGGCTGAAAAATTGGGCCTTAGGCACTGGTGCTGGTGCCACAACATTGCAACCCCTCACAGATACTCTAGTTGGAGCGCAGGAACAAGCCCCGCTGCAAAGTATTGCATCAAAAATTGTAATTACATGCCCCTGTTAAACAGGGGCTAAAAAATTGGGCCTTAGGCACTGGTGCCACAACACTGCAACCCCTCACAGATACTCTAGTTGGAGCTCAGGAACGAGCCCTGCTGCAAAGTATTGCATTAAAAATTGTAATTACACGCCCCTGTTAAACAGGGGCTGAAAAATTGGGCCTTAGGCACTGGTGCTGGTGCCACAACACTGCAACCCCTCACAGATACTCTAGTTGGAGCTCAGGAACGAGCCCTGCTGCAAAATATTGCATCAAAAATTGTAATTACATGCCCCTGTTAAACAGGGGCTAAAAAATGGGCCTTAGCCACTGGTGGCGGTGCCCAGAACCAAAAATATTTTTACAAGCTATCAGCATGATCATTGAGGAGGAAGAGGATAGTCACTCAGCTTAACGGGATAGTCACTCAGCATCAGCATAAGCAGTCTTAAAGGGATCTGACATTTCAAAAAAAATATTCGGTTACATCAGCATCAGGTGCTTGGTAGCTGGTGGTGATCCAAGACTGATTCATTTTTATGAAGGTCAGTCGATCGACCGAGTCGGTGGACGGGTGCACCCTGTGATCAGTTACAAAGCCTCCAGCAGCACTGAATGTGCGTTCCGAAAGAACGTTGGATGCAGGACAGGCCAATAGCTCAATTGCATACTGTGCAAGCTCTGGCCAGTGATCCATCCTCAAGACCCAGTAACCCAGAGGATTTTCGGTGGGAAAGGTGTCCAAGTCAGATCTTGCCCCTAGGTATTCCTGCACCATGTAAAACAGACGCTGGCGATAGTTGCTGGAACTGATCATACCTTGGGGCTGCAGACTAAAAAATTGTCCGAACGCATCGGTCAGACAGCCACCTTATCCACCACTGCTTCTTTGACTGACCGAAGCCTCAGCAACACGTTGTACGGGAACAGGAGTTTGTAAACTCTCAGTCTCTGGGAACGTGTTGCACAGACCTTTCTGCAAGACCTCCCGAAGATGTTTCATCCTCTGCTCCCTCTGCGACGACAAGATAAGGTCTGCAACCTTATGCCGCGTACACACGGTCGGACTTTCCGGCATACTTGGTCCGGCGGACCAGAGTGTGCCGGACAATCCGCCCGTGTGTGGGCGCCGGCGGACTTTTCCGGCGGACTTCTTCCCAAAAGCCTGCCGGACCTAGATTTGAAACAAGTTTTAAATCTTTCCGTCGGACTCAGTTTCGGGCGGAAAGTCCGCTCGTGTGTGTGCTGGTCCGACGGAAAGCCCGCTCGTGTGTATGCTGGTCCGACGGACCAGATGCGACACGAGGGCAGGGTATTGCATCTCGCGCTCGCTGCAATAGGAAAAACAAATTTTCCTATTGCGGCGAGCGCGGGTCATACCAGGTCCTTAGGTCTGGTATGGATTATAAAGGGAACCCCCTACGCCGAAAAAACGGCGTGGGGTCCCCCCTAAAATCCATACCAGACCCCGATCCGAGCACGCAGCCTGGTCAGTCAGGAAAGGGGGTGGGGACGAGCGAGCGCCTCCCCCCCCCTGAACCGTACCAGGCCGCATGCCCTCAACATGGGGGGTGGGTGCTTTCGGGGAGGGGGGCGCCCTGCGGGCCCCCCCCCACCCCAAAGCACCTTGTCCCCATGTTGATGAGGACAAGGGCCTCTTCCCGACAACCCTGGCCGTTGGATGGATATGGATTTTAGGGGGGACCCCACGTAGTTTTTTCGGCATAGGGGGTTCCCTTTATAATTCATACCAGACCTAAGGGCCTGGTATGACCCGCGACGGGGCTCGCAAGGTGTCAATCTCGCCGATAAAAGCGGCAAGATTGACATCCTTTGCTAGTCCCGTCGCACCTGAGTCACGTTCAAAATGAACGGACTTGTCCGTGTGTGGGCAAGTCCGTTCATTCTGAAAGTCCGCCGTAACTCTGGCGAAAGTCCGTCGGAAAGACGGGCGGACTTAGCCCGCCGGAAAGTCCGGGCGTGTGTGGGCAAGTCCGTCCGTTTTAAAGTCCGGCGCACCTGGCGGAAAAAGTCCGTCGGAAAGTGTGCCGGACCAAGTAGGATAGAAAGTCCGACCGTGTGTACGCGGCATTACCCTTGTAACGTGGATCAAGGAGGGTTGCCAGCCAGTAATGATCCCTCTCCTTGATACCACGAATACGAGGATCCTTCCACAGGCTTTGCAGGATCAGGGAGGTCATGCAGCATAGGTTTGCTGAGGCATTCGGTCCGGAGTCCTCTGGGTCACTAAGGACGACATGATCCGCAGCCACCTCCTCCCAGCCATTTACATGTCCATGGGTTTCTTGGGACTGTAAATGATCCCTTGAAGACTGCTGCTGATGCTGAGTGCCAGGCTCCACCTCCATGCTGACACAATCCTCCTCCTCCTCGATCTTTTCCTGTGTGATAGGCGGGCACGCAGGAACACTGTCTGTATAAAGAGCGCCTTGAGAGGTAAGGAAGTCCTCCTCTTCCTGCCTCTGTTCTGCCTCAAGTGCCCTGTCCATTATTCCACGCAGCGTGTGCTCCAACAGGTGAACAAGGGGGACAGTGTCACTGATGCATGCACTGTCACTGCTCACCATCCTCGTGGCCTCCTCAAATGGTGACAGGACAGTGCATGCATCCCTGATGATGGCCCACTGGCGTGGGGAAAAAAAAACAAGCTCCCCTGACCCTGTCCTGGTGCCATAGTCGCACAGGTACTTATTGATGGCCCTCTGCTGCGTGTGCAGCCGCTGCAGCATGGCCAACGTTGAGTTCCACCTGGTGGGCATGTCACAGATTAGGCAGTTCTTGGGCAGGTTAAATTCCTTTTGGAGGTCAGCCAGCCGAGCACTGGCATTATATGACTGGCGGAAATGCACACAGACTTTCCTGGCCTGCCTCAGGACATCCTGTAAGCCCGAGTACCTGCCCAAGAACTGCTGCACCACCAAGTTAAGGACGTGAGCCAAACAGGGCACATGGGTCAGTTGTCCCTGTCGGAGGGTAGAGAGGAGGTTGGTGCCATTGTCACAAACTACCATTCCTGGCTGAAGCTGGTGTGGCATCAACCACTTCTGAACCTGCCCCTGCAGAGCTGACAGAATCTCTGCCCCAGTGTGGCTCCTGTCCCCCAAGCACACCAGCTCAAGCACCGCATGGCATCTTTTGGCCTGCATACTTGCGCAGCCCCTTGAACGCCTACGGAGCACCGCTGGTTCCGAAGACAAAGCACAGGAAGAGGCCATGGAGGAAGAAGAAGAGGAGGGAGTGGAGGAGAGAGGTGTGTCAGAATCACCAGTAGTAGCATTTTGGAGGCGTGGTGGTGGTGGAACAACCTCCAACACTACTGCACCTTGTCCTGCATCCTTCCCAGCTGCCAGAAGAGTCACCCAATGCGCCGTGAAAGATAGGTAACCTCCCTGTCTGTGCCTGCTGGACCATGAGTCAGCGGTAATGTGCACCTTACCGCTGACCGCCCTGTCCAGCGAGGCCAAGATATTGCCTTCCACATGCCGGTAGAGAGCTGGAATCGCCTTCCGTGAGAAAAAGTGGCGTTTGGGAACCTGCCAATGAGGCACCGCACATTCCACAAACTCACGGAAGGGGGCAGAGTCTACTAACTGAAAAGGCAGCAGTTGAAGTGCTAGCAATTTAGCCAAGCTAGCATTCAACAGCTGGGCATGTGGATGGCTGGGAGCGAACTTCTTTCGGCGGTGCAGCAGCTGGGGCAGGGAAATTTGCCTGGTACAATCTGACGTCCTTGTACCGATAGCAGATTGCCCGCAAGTACTTGGCTGTGACTAGGGATGAGCTTCGAGTTCGAGTCGAACTTATGTGTGACTCGAACATCGGCTGTTCGCCATTTCGCCGAACAGCGAAGAATTTAGGGTGTTCGCGGCAAATTCGAAAGCCGCGGAACACCCTTTAAAAGTCTATGGGAGAAATCAAAAGTGCTAATTTTAAAGGCTTCTATGCATGGTATTGTCATAAAAAGTGTTTGGGGACCCGGGTCCTGCCCCAGGGGACATGGATCAATGCAAAAAAAGTTTTTAAAACTGCAGTTTTTTCGGGAGCAGTGATTTTAATAACGCTTAAAGTGAAAAAATAAAAGTGTAATATTCCTTTAAATTTCATACCTGGGGGGTGTCTATAGTATGCCTGTAAAGGGGCGCATGTTTCCGTGTTTAGAACAGTCTGACAGCAAAATGACATTTCAAAGGAAAAAAGTCATTTAAAACTACTCGGGATTAATGAATTGCCGGTTCTGACAATACACATAAAAGTTCATTGATAAAAACGGCATGGGAATTCCCCACAGGGGAACCCCGAATCAAAATTTTTAAAAAAATGACGTGGGGAAAAAAAAATGACGCTGGAACGTAACGGGTAACCCCGCCCCCCTCTGACGTCACGGAGAATGCCACAGGGAAGTCCCCGTGCATCAGAGGGGGGCGGGGTCACCGGGTGGCCTCGCCCTACGTTATATAAGAACCGCCAGAAGAGGAGAAGTGTCACACAGCGAGCCTTCCATCCAATCGCGGATGCGTAGCAGCCCGAGAAGAAGATGAAGAAAAGAAGATAAAGACAAGGAGGCGCCGCGGAGGAAGATGCTGGACGAGAACACCAGAAGAACAAGAACAACCAGAAGAACCAGAAGAGGAAGAAGATGGAGGAAGAAACCGAAGCATGAATGAAGAAAGAAGTTAGAAAAAAGCAGATAGAAGAAATAAAGGAATTGTCAAAAACTGTCTCTTGTCATTTTTAACATTTTTGACAGTTTTCTTGTGAAATGGTAGGGGTACTTTTGTACCCCCTTACCATTTCACACAGGGGGGAGGGCCGGGATCTGGGGGTCCCCTTGTTAAAGGGGGCTTCCAGATTCTGATAGGCCCCCCGCCGGCCAAGGGTTGTGGGGATGAGGCCCTTGTCCTCATCAACATGGGGACAAGGTGCTTTAGGGGGGACCCCAAAGCACCCTCCCAATGTTGAGGGCATGTGGCCTGGTACAGTTCAGGAGGGGGGGCGCTCTCTCGTCCCCCCCTCTTTTCCTGCGGCCTGCCAGGTTGCGTGTTTGGATAAGGGTCTGGTATGGATTCTTGGGGGGACCCCACGCCAATTTTTTTTTTATTTTGGCGCGGGGTTCCCCTTCAAATCCATACCAAACCTAAAGGGTCTGGTATGAATTTTGAGGGGGGCCCCTACGTCTTTTTTTTTAAATTTTGGCACGGGTTTCCTTTAATATCCATACCAGACCTGAAGGGCCTTGTATTGAATTTAGGGGGACCCCCACGTCATTTTTTTTTAAATTTTGGATCGGGGTTCCCCTGTGGGGAATTCCCATGCCGTTTTTATCAATGAACTTTTATGTGTATTGTCGGGAGACTCGGGACCGGCAATTCATTAATAGCCGCGAGTAGTTTTAAATGACTTTTTTTCCTTTGAAATGCCATTTTGCTGTCAGACTGTTTAAGCATGGGAAACATGCGCCCCTTTACAGGCATACTATAGACACCCCCTAGGTATGAAATTTAAAGGAATATTACACTTTTATTTTTTCACTTTAAGCGTTATTAAAATCACTGCTCCCGAAAAAACGGCCGTTTTCAAAACTTTTTTTGCATTGATCCATGTCCCCTGGGGCAGGACCCGGGTCCCCAAACACTTTTAGGACAATACCATGCATATTAGCCTTTAAAATGAGCACTTTTGATTTTGAACGTTCGAGCCCCATAGACTTCAATGGGGTTCTAAAGTTCTTGCGAAGTTTTGGTCTGTTCGCAAGTTCTGGTGCGAACTGAAGCGGAGGGTGTTCGGCTCATCCTTAGCTGTGACACACCTAATTCTACACCTCCATTCCTCTCAGTGCAGGTCTCAGAGAGGACTGAATGTATAGTGGGGTTGGAGATCCCAGCTGATGAGGAGCAAGGAGAGGTCCTCTTTGTTCTTTGGTGTGGGTCTTTTAGGTATGCTTGCCAACGAAATGCATGGCAGGTCAACATATGTCTGGTCAAGCATGTGGTGCCCAAGCGGGAGATGCTTTGGCCACGCGAGATACGCTTGAGACATATGTTGCAAATAGCAACGGTGGGATCTGATGCACTCGTCTCAAAAAAGGCCCACACCAAAGAACTTTTGGAATAACGCGCAGAGACAGCAGCGCCCTGCACATGCGGAGCTCTGTGGTGTGATGCAGTCGGTGTGCAGCCCTTAAGCTGGCCCCTGGAGGTCATCCTGCCTCGTTGGTGATGTGCCTCCTCCTCCTCTCTCCTATCAGGCACCCACGTTGAGTCAGTGACCTCATCATCCCCTCCCTCCTCATCACTGGAGCAAAGCTGGTAGTATGCTGCAGCTGGGGGAACATGACTGCCAGATTGCTGTCCTTGGGCAGCCTTCAAAATGCTGGGCATCCTCCTGGAGCATGTACCCAACACTGTGGTCAAACAGTTCGGGGGACTCCTCAGGAGGACATGGTGGGGCTAGGGAAGGAGTGACTGATGCCATTGAGCCGAGGGAAGAGGCCGCGTTGGCAGCTGCTTTGCCAGACAACGTACCCTAAACCTGGATGAGAGAGGATGAGGAGTAGGGATGAGCTTTGTGTTCGAATAGAACGCATGTTCGACTCGAACATCGCCTGATCGACCGTTCGCCGAATTACGAACGATATGAGCCGTTTGCGCCAAATTCGAGTGGCGCGTCATGGCCCATAATTCACTGCAGCATCGCAGTGCATTGATGGCTGATGATTGGCCAAGCATGCACTATGACCTGCATGCTTGGCCAATCACAGAGCCGTCTGAACAGAGAGCCGTAATTATGGCTCAGGGCGTTTAGTACACGCCCCACACTATATAAGGCCGCCTGCACGGCGGCCCTGTGTAGTGTGTTCCGGCGTTCATAGATAGAGAGAGAGAGAGACAGACAGTGTCATTTGATTTAGGTTAGATAGAGTAGGCAGGTCGAGTCAGTTAGCTGCAGTTAGTGTATTGTGTATATATATATGCATCCCAGGTGTTGTGTATATATATATCTATATATACACTGTATTCAGTTTAGCTAGATCCTGTTCTTCTCTTCCTAATATACTGACAGGCAGGCAGGTGTTTTTACAGTATTTCTAATTACTGTACTGTGTACCCTGCACAATCTGACCTACAGTATAGAAACCTGTAGCCAGGTGCTTGTGTAGGCTCATTGAAGTATTTCCAGCTACTGTACTGTGTACCCTGCACATTCTGACCTACAGTATAGAAACCTGTAGCCAGGTGCTTGTGTAGGCTCATTTAAGTATTTCCAGCTACTGTACTGTGTATCCTGCACAGTCTGACCTATAGTATAGCAACCTGTAGCCAGGTGCTTGTGTAGGCTCATTTAAGTATTTCCAGCTACTGTACTGTGTACCCTGCACAGTCTGACCTATAGTATAGCAACCTGTAGCCAGGTGCTTGTGTAGGCTCTTGACGTATTTCCAGTCACTGTACTGTGTACCCTGCACAGTTGCACCTACATTATAGCTACCTGAAGACAAGTGCAGGGATTATCATACTAATAATACTACAGGCAGGCAGATGATTCTGCTACCTGCAGTATAATCGGTATATATATATATATATATATATATATATATATATATATATATATACATACCAGTTTTGTGCAGCTCACTGCAGGCCAATAGTATGTCTGGAAGGCCAACAAGGAGAGGCAGGCAGACAGTCACAAGCCAATAAAAGAGGGCAACCAGGCTCTGTGTCTAGAGGCAACAGTGCTGGTCGTGGACACGGTGCATCCTCATCAGTGGCCGTGGGACATGCTTGGCCTTTTTTTCGGCAGCTGGCCGTTTCGAGCCGCAACATGCGGAAGACTTGGTCGAGTGAATGACCAAGCCGTCCTCATCCTCCTCATCCTCTCTCACCCATGCTCAGGGTACTTTGTCTGCCAAAGCAGCTGCCAATGCGGCCTCTTCCCTCGGCTCAGTGGCATCAGTGACTCCTTCCCTAGTAAGACAAAGACAATTCCATAGCTCAACTTACCAACCAGTCTGCTGACCAACCAAATTAGCCTGTCTAACCGTCTGTTAAAAGCAGGGGTTTAGTTAGCACACATTTGCAAACGCATGTGAAAGCTGCAAGGCCTCGTCAAGGCACCCTGTATTACTTGCAGTCCTAACACTACTAAATTTATAAGTGTCTCCACAGTGGAAGCACATGCATTGAATGGATAGGTGTGAGACCACTATGTCCTCCTGAGGAGTCCCTCGAACTGTTTGACCACAGTGTTGGGTACATGCTCCAGGAGGATGCCCAATGTTTTGAAGGCTCTGATGATGATACTGAGCTAGATAAATGCAGGAACATGAGCACGGACAGAGGGGGTGCCCAAGAAGGACAGCAATCTGGCAGTCATGTTCCTCCTGCTGCAGCATACTGCCAGGTTTGCTCCAGTGATGAGGAGGGAGGGGATGATGAGGTCACTGACTCAACGTGGGTGCCTGATAGGAGAGAGGAGCAGGAGGAAGAGGAGGAGGCACATCACCAATGAGGCAGGATGCCCTCCTGGGGCCAGCCTAAGGGCAGCACACTGACTGCATCACACCTCAGAGCTCCGCATGTGCGTGTCTCTGCGTGTTATTCCAAAAGTTCTTTGGTGTGGGCCTTTTTTGAGACGAGTGCATCAGATTGCACCGCTGCTATTTGCAACATATGTCTCAAGCGTATCTCGCGTGGCCAAAACATCTCCCGCTTGGGCAGCACATGCTTGACCAGACATATGTTGACCTGCCATGCAGTTCATTGGCAAGCATACCTAAAAGACCCACACCAAAGAACAAAGAGCACCTCTGCTTACTCCTCATCAGCTGGGATCTCCAACCCCACTATACCTTCAGTCCTCTCTGAGACCTGCACTGAGAGGAATGAAGGTGTAGAATTAGGTGTGTCACAGCCAAGTACTTGCGGGCAATCTGCTATCGGTACACCGACGTCAGATTGTATCAGGCAAATTTCCCTGCCCTAGCTGCTGCACCGCAGAAAGAAGTTCGCTCCCAGCCATCCACATGCCCAGCGGTTGAATGCTAGCTTGGCAAAATTGCTAGCACTTCAACTGCTACCATTTCAGTTGGTAGACTCTGCCCCCTTCCGTGAGTTTGTGGAATGTGCGGTTCCTCATTGGCAGGTTCCCAAATGTCACTTTTTCTCATGGAAGGCGATTCCGGCTCTCTACCGGCATGTGGAAGGCAATGTCTTGGCCTCGCTGAACAGGGCGGTCAGCGGTAAGGTGCATATTACCGCTGACTCATGGTCCAGCAGGCATGGACAGGGACGTTACCTAAGTTTCACGGCACATTGGGTGACTCTGCTGGCAGCTGGGAAGGATGCAGGACAAGGTGCAGTAGTGTTGGAGGTTGTTCCGCCACCACGCCTCCAAAATGCCACTACTAATGATTCTGACACACCTCTCTCCTCCACCCCCTTCTCTTCTTCTTCCTCGATGGCCTCTTCCTGTGCTTTCTCCTCTGAACCAGCGGTGCTCCGTAGGCGTTCAAGGGGCTACGCAAGTACGCAGGCCAAAAGATTCCATGCGGTGCTTGAGCTGGTGTGCTTGGGGGACAGGAGCCACACTGGGGCAGAGGTTCTGTCAGCTCTGCAGGGGCAGGTTCAGAGGTGGTTGACGCCATGCCAACTTAAGGCAGGAATGGTGGTTTGCGACAATGACACCAACCTCCTCTCCGCCCTCCGACAGGGACAAATGACTCATGTGCCCTGTTTGGCTCACATCCTTAAATTGGCGGTGAAGCGGTTCTTGGGCAGGTACCCGGGCTTACAGGATGTCCTGAGGCAGGCCAGGAAAGTCTGTGTGCATTTCCGCCGGTCATATAATACCAATGCTCGGATGGCAGACCTCCAAAAGTAATTTAACCTGCCCAAGAACCGCCTAATCTGTGACATGCCCACCAGGTGGAACTCAACATTGGCCATGCTGCAGCAGCTGCACACGCAGCAGAGGGCCACCAATGAGTACCTGTGCGACTATGGCACCAGGACAGGGTCAGGGGAGCTTGATTTTTTTCCCCACGCCAGTGGGCCATGATCAGGGATGCATGCACTGTCCTGTCACCATTTGAGGAGGCCACGAGGATGGTGAGCAGTGACAGTGCATGCATCAGTGACACTGTCCCCCTTGTTCACCTGTTGGAGCACACCCTGCGTGGAATAATGGCCAGGGCACTTGAGGCAGAACAGAGGCAGGAAGAGGAGGACTTCCTTAGCTCTCAAGGCCCCCTTTATCCAGACAGTCTTCCTTCGTGCCCGCCAATCACACAGGAAGAGGACGAGAAGGAGGAGAAGGAGGAGGATTGTGTCAGCATGGAGGTGGAGCCTGGCACTCAGCATCAGCAGCAGCCCTTAAGGGATCATTTACAGTCCCACGAAACCCATGGACTTGTATGTGGCTGGTAGGAGGTGGCTGCGGATCATGTCGTCCTTACTGACCCAGAGGACTCCGGCCTGAATGCCTCAGCAAACCTACGCTGCATGGCCTCCCTGATCCTGCAAAGCCTGAGGAAGGATCCTCGTATTCGTGGTATGAAGGAGAGGGATCAATACTGGCTGGCAACCCTCCTTGATCCACGTTACAAGGGTAAGGTTGCGGACCTTATCTTGCCATCACAGAGGGAGCAGATGATGAAACATCTTCAGGAGGCCTTGCAGAAAGGTCTGTGCAACGCGTTCCCAGAGACTGGGAGGTTACAAACTCCTGTTCCTGGACAACGTGTTGCTGAGGCTTCGGTCGGTCAAAGAAGGAGCGGTGGAGAAGGTGGCCTTCTGACTGATGCGTTCAGACAATTTTTTTGTCCGCAGCCCCAAGGTATGATGGGTTCCAGCAACCATCGCCAGCGTCTGTTTTACATGGTGCAGGAATACCTAGGGGCAAGATCTGACTTGGACACCTTTCCCACCGAAAATCCTCTGGGTTACTGGGTCTTGAGGATGGATCACTGGCCAGAGCTTGCACAGTATGCAATTGAGCTACTGACCTGTCCTGCATCCAGCGTTCTTTCGGAACGCACATTCAGTGCTGCTGGAGGCTTTGTAACTGATCACAGGGTGCGTCTGTCCCCCGACTCGACGAAGGTCAATCGACTGACCTTCATAAAAATGAATCAATCTTGGATCACCACCAGCTACCAAGCACCTGATGCTGATGTAACCGAATAATTTTTTTTGAAATGTCAGATCCCTTCAAAGACTGCCTATGTTGATGCTGAGTGACTATCCTGTTATGCTGAGCAATTATCCTCTTCCTCCTCAATGATCATGCTGATAGCTTGTAAGAACATTTTTGGTTCTGGGCGCCGCCACCAGTGCCTAAGGCCCAATTTTTCAGCCCCTGCTTAACAGGGGCGTGTAATTACAATTTTTGATGCAATTCTTTGCAGTAGGGCTAGTTCCTGCGCTCCAACTAGAGTATCTGTGAGGGGTTGCAGTGTTGTGGCACCAGCACCAGTGCCTAAGGCCCAATTTTTCAGCCCCTGTTTAACAGGGGTGTGTAATTACAATTTTTGATGCAATTCTTTGCAGTAGGGCTAGTTCCTGCGCTCCAACTAGAGTATCTGTGAGGGGTTGCAGTGTTGTGGCACCAGCACCAGTGCCTAAGGCCCAATTTTTCAGCCCCTGTTTAACAGGGGCGTGCAATTACAATTTTTGATGCAATTCTTTGCAGCAGGGCTAGTTCCTGCGTTCCAACTAAACTATCTGTGAGGGGTTGCAGTGTTGTGGCACCAGCACCAGCACCAGCACCAGCACCAGTGCCTAAGGCCCAATTTTTCTGCCCCTGTTCAACAGGGACATGTAATTAGAATTCTTGATCTAATATTTCACATCAGGGCCCATTTCTGCACCCACCAAGAGTAACTGTGAGGACTTACAGTGTTGTGGCACCAGCACCACCACCACCATCACCAACGGCCCAATTTTTCTGCCCCTGTTCAACAGGGGCATGTAATTATAATTCTTGATCTAATATTTCACAGCAGGGCCCTGTGAGGGCTTACAGTGTTGTGGCAACACCAACACCTAAGGCCCAAATTTCTGCAGAGTATATAGGGCAGGCCCCTACTTTCAAACATCCAACTTACAAACAAATCCTACTTGCAAACGGAAGGAGACAACAAGAAGTGAGATGAAATTTACCCCTAGGAAGGGAAATTCTCTCCTGTAAGAGTTAATATGAGAAAAATGTTTCTCCTTTCCACTGATGCTTTATCACCAATCCTTGTTTCACTAAAACCCACAAATTTTCAAAAAACATTTGTCATTGGGACAAAAAGTGAGGTAAAATCTTCTGAAGAGGAGCACAGACAGCAAAACAAATGTCACAAGGGTGATAACCCTTCCCTATGTTTTCCAAAAAGCTTAAAAATAGATTTTTTGGCTGGAGCTACACTTTAAAAATGTACCAGTTCAAAATTACAAACAGATTCTACTTAACAACAAACCTACAGTCCCTGTCTTGTTTGCACCACCTGTATACTGCTGTTCTGAGTATATAGGGCCTGGTGGCCTCACACCTTTCATTTTTTTGATTTGGGTGTGGGGATCACCTTAATATCCATACAAGACCCAAAGGGCCTGGTAATGGACTGGGGGGTACCCATGCCGTTTGTCTCACTGATTTTCTTCCATATTGCCAGGACCTGACATTACATTAAAGCCGCAAGCAGTTTTAAATGACTTTTATTCCTTTAAAAATCTAATTTTGTGCAGGGACTGTTCTAAGCATGGGAAACACGCGCCACTTTACAGGCATACCATAGACACCCCCCAGGTACGATATTTAACCACTTCAATACCAGGCACTTAGACACCTTCCCGCCCAGGCCAATTTTCAACTTTCAGTGCTGTCAC